>PYAF01001928.1:81782-94131 GCA_007407185.1 Glycine tomentella
TTGTTTTCCTTTAAATAGTAAAATCATATTTTCTTGTGGGTTTAATTTATAAAATTAATCCATCTTAATAAATAAGTCTATTTAACTTATAATTACAAGAAAACTCCTAATATTATGTTCATCACTCTTATACAATTTTCTAATAATTAGAATAGCTTAAATTGAATTTTATTTCAAAAGGTGTATTAAATTCTAAAAATCTCACTAGATAGTGAATTATAATTTTCTAATCGTCCTAAAGTATTTCCTTAAATCCATATTCAATAAGTAAAATATTGGGGTGTTACACAACCAAATGCCCTAAGGTGAGAAATATTTGGTTTCCTCCCTTTATAGATTTCATAAGGTATTTTCTTTAAAATGGGCCTTATGAGAATTCTATTAAGAGTATAACAAACCGTACTTACAGCATCTGCCCAAAAGTGCTTAGGTAACTTTGTTTCATTTAGAAGAGTCCTTGCTCCTTCTAGTGATTTGTTTTTTCTCTCCATAACACCATTTTGTTGTGGTCTTCTTGGAGCTGAAAAATTGTGATTAATTCCAAAATCTTCACAAAAATTTTCAAAGTGTTCATTTTGGAATTCACCACCATGGTCACTCCTAATTGAAACAATATTACAGCTCTTTTCATTTTGAATAAGTTTGACAAGTTTCTTAAAAGCTGTGAATGTTTGGCTTTTGGATCTTAAGAACAATGTCCATGTGTATCTAGAGTAGTCATCCACTATAACAAGTCCATAATAATTTCCTTCTAAGCTCATGGTTTTAGAAGGGCCAAACAAGTCCATGTGAAGCAATTCAAGAGGCCTAGAAGTAGAAATCATATTCTTACTTTGAAAAGAGTTTTTAGTTTGCTTCCCTCTTTGACATGCTTCATAAATTCTGTCCTTCTCAAACTTAAGCTTGGGTAAACCAATTACTAGGTATTTTCTAATTAACTTGTTAAGATGATGCATGTTTATGTGAGATGTTCTTCTATGCCACAACCATGTTTCATTCACTTTACTCATCAAGCAATCAATTTTATGTATGAATGCATGGTCAATAGTCAAGACATAGATATTACCCTTTCTCTTACCAATGTGTGCCACTTTGCCACTTTTGTTGTGATGTATCAAGCAAGTTTCGTTGTTGAAGGTAACTTTAAATCCTTTGTCACACAATTGACTTATACTTAGCAAATTGTGTTTCAGCCCTTCAACATACAGTACATCCTTAACCTTTGTAGACAAGTTGTCTCCAATATTTCCTTGCCCAATATTTTGCCTTTATTATTGTCTCCATAAGTAACATATCCTTTTTCTTCAAGTACAACATCTATTAGCATGGATATGTCTCCAGTCATGTGCCTTGAGCATCCACTATCTAGGTACCAAGTTGAAGATTTTGCCCTAAGACACATCTGCAAGTCATTTTAAAAAGAGAGATAGGGTCCCCAATTTAAGTTGGGTCCAAAGGGGTTAGTTGCTTTCTTTCTTTTCTCAACCCATATACATTCACCATTAGGAACATAAAATCTTCTAGAATAGCACTTGTATGATGTGTGACCTTTAAGCATACAATAATTGCAAGTAAGATTCTTTGATGATTTAGCATGTGTGAATCTTTGATAGAGATTTGATTTATTATGCTGCCTTGGATTCTTATGTTTTGGTGGTACAAACACAAGCTTGTTTTGAGTTCTAGTTCCATGTTTATACCCCAATCCACAAGTATCACCAACAAAATTTTGCACACTTAGTAACTCATCTAAGTTGCATTTGCCTTTGTAATACTTTCTCATCAAATCAATCAAATAACTATTTTCAGTTTGTAAACACATGTTTTCTTTTCTAGGATATAGTTTATACTCATCAAATTCTTTTTGCAATTTATTGAAATCATCAACCTTAGAGTTGGCTGAGGAACATGTACATCCAATTTCTTTGTAACTTGAGAGAAACTTATCATGATCTTCCTTCAACTTACAAAGCTCATCTTGCAATTCAGCAAGTTTGGAAACATGCCACCTTAGATCACTCTTAAGTTTGTTGTTTGCTTTAGCTAGTCTTTAAGCTTCTAAATGCATCTCATGAAATGCATCAACAACACTATCAAATTCAGAATTTACCTCTGATTCTGTACTTGATGATTCACAATCTCTATTGATGGTGGATGTAAGACAAAGGTGAGCTTCAATTTCTTTTTTAGATGAGGATTCAAAACTTGTTGATTCATTATCCTCCCAAGCAATGTAAGCCTTTTTCTGCTTCCCTTCTCTTCTTGACTTCTTCTCAATTTGTGGCTTCTTTGACAATGAGGGACAATCTGATTTTGTATGGCCTTGCTTCCCGCATTCAAAGCAAGTGATTGAGGATGAGTTGTTGTTCTTGTTCTTGTAGTCATTCTTTTTCTTTTGGAATGGTTGCTTTCTGCCCTTGTTCTTCCTTAGAAATTTGGAAAACTTTCTAACAATGAGGTTGACATTTTCATCATCTTCTTCTTCACTTGAACTATTATCTTCTTCTATCTTTGAAGTTGCAGCCTTTAATGCTATGCTCTTGTGCTTTTTATCTCCATCTTCATTATTTGTTAGTTGAGATAATTCAAGCTCATATTCCAAAAGCTTACCAAACATTGCTACCATTGACATTTGAGATAAATCCTTAGACTCTTTAATGGCTGTGACTTTAGGTTGCCAATCCCTTATTAGACACTTGAGAATTTTGATGTTCAATTCTTCTGCATCAAAATTTTACCAAGTCCAAGCAAGTGATTCACAATGTGAGTGAATCTAGTTTGAAGCTGTGAGATGTTCTCATCATCTCTCATTTTGAACATTTCATATTCATGAATGAGAGTGTGCTTTCTTGATCTCCTCACATCTTCAGTTCCTTCACGTGTAACTTCAAGCAATTCCCACATTTCTTTGGCATTTTTGCACCTAACAGTCCTGAAAAATTCATCGGAAGATAAAGCAGAAGTTATCATATTTTTTGCCTTGAAATCATATTGAACCATTGTCTTTTCTATTTCTGACATTTCATCCCATTCTTTTGGTATTGTTTTGTTATCCACAATTTTGGTTGGAATGTAAGGACCTTTTTTAATACTATTCCAAGCTCCCGGGTCGTTTGATTGGATAAAAATTTGCATCCTACTTTTCTAAAAATTAAAATGGTCCCCTTCAAATAAAGGAGGTCTATTCAATGAGGCTCCCTCTTTGAAAGTTATCTAATTAGTATTCATTATACTGAATTTGAAAAGATCTTGAGCAAATTACAAGAACCAACTCTTGATGCCAATTGAAAATAGAATGAACATTTATGCAAATAACCACGAGGGGGGGGGGGTGAATTGGTTTTTCCTCAGAGTTTTTAAAATTTAAAACAAATTTTAATCACAGCGGATGTCTTTGAAAGAAGGATCGTATCTTAACCCAATTAAGAAATCGAACTTTTAAAATCAACTTTTATCTCAATCAAACCACTCTTGAGCAATAACCATTCTTGTGATATCAACAAGCATAATACTTCAAGAACAATATGAATATGAACACAAATATACAATCATACACAAGATTTATACTGGTTCACCTCCCAACCACGGAGGCTACATCCAGTTTTACTTTTAATCAACATTGATTAGAGTTTCCACTATAACAAATATAATATCTTCTTTACAAGCATACAAAGATCTCTCTTACCCTCCCTAGGTAAAATTCAAAATCTAAACCTATAGACTTTTCAAAAGATCTAAGAACCAGAGATCCCCTCTCTATTCTAACCACTAGAAACCTATCTAGCAATGCTTTAAAGATTACAATTTGTTATATGAACAAACAACAACAAAACAAACAATTTTAATCAAAACAACAATGAAATTGATTCAAGAAAGATATCACCTCAATTTCCTCAGTGCAAAAAACGAAATTAAATGATCAAACCAGACTGAGAATGAATGCCATGATCTTTCTTGATGAAATCTTTTGACAAAATGCTTTAACACAAGCCTCACATTAAGTAGATGACTCAACAAATGAAAATCTCCATGATTCTTGAATCTACTATGAATTTTTGTTTCTAATGTGCCTTGGTAACTTTAGAATACTCAAAAAGTGATTTTCACAAGGCTTGTTCAAAAACTCAGAACACTTTTAAAATAGAATGAGCTCTTTCTATTTATAAAAAACAGAATTAACTACTTGTAATCGATTATTTCGTAAGTGTAATCGATTATTTTAACTCAAGTAATCGATTAAAATTCTAAAATAATCGATTAAAGTGTTCATCAGAAATCTGGAAAAAATCTCAAGAACAAATAATCGATTAACCCTTCTTGTAATCGATTATTCCAAGAGGTCGGGATTTTCTGATACACTAATGTAATCGATTAATGTCTTAAATAATCAATTATCATAGGAAGTGTGAAAAACTTATCAATGCATATTTAATCGATTACAACAATCTGGTAATCGATTAAACCAGATAAAAATGCTTCTGAAAATTATGCAGATACTCAGATAATCGATTATTCCGTGAAGTAATTGATTATCACAGAACGTCTTAATCTGAGTCAGACAAATTTAATTGATTATGAATAATTGGTAATCGATTAAAGTGTTCATATGACAATATGCAGTTCTATTTACATGCATTTAATCAATTATATGATATTGGTAATCGATTAAGACAGTGAAAAATACTTTTTATAAAAATCTTAATGCCTTAATGTCATACCAATTGATTAATTATTTCATATGACTTAATCATGAATGTATGCATGACTTAATCAACCTATGTGAGGAATAAGAGGTTATAATTTCTTGAACCAAGCTTTGAACAAAATACATATGCCATCAATTTGAGTGGGCATGTAAAATCAAAACTTGTGATTATCTTAAGCTTGATTCTTCATGATCTTCCTCAACTTGATTCTTCATGATCTTCATTAATTCTAAGAGTAGCCTCACCTTACCATCCCCAGACCAATGGGAAAGCTGAAGTTTCTAATAGGGAAATCAAGAAGATCTTGGAGAAAATAGTTGCTCAATTAAGGAAGGATTGGTCTAAAAAATTAGATAAAGCTCTGTTGGCATATAGAACAACATATAAACCTCTTATAGGACTCACTCCCTTCCAATTGGTCTATGGAAAAGCTTGTCATTTACCTGTTGAGTTAGAACATAAAGCTTACTAGGCGTTGAAGTTTCTGAATTTTGATCTGAATGCAGCTGGTGAACACAGGAAACTCCAACTTCATGAATTGGAGGAATTAAGGTTTCAAGCTTATGAGAATTCTAAGCTTTATAAGCAAATAGTTAAAGTTTATCATGATAAAAAATTTTTGAAAAGGAATTTCAGCCTGGTCAACAAGTTTTGTTATTTAATTCTAGATTGAGATTGTATCCGGGTAAGTTGCAATCTAAGTGGTCTGGACCATTCATCATCAAGGAAGTCATGCCACATGGAGTTGTGATACTAGAAGATCCAGCCACAAAGAGGACATGGAATGTAAATGGCAGCAAAATCAACACTACTTGGGTGGTGATGTTGAGAGGCTTACCACTATTGTCCAATTGCAGGAAGTCTGAACTACAACAAGGACGTCCAACTAAAATGATGTTAAAGAAGCGCTATTGGGAGGCAACCCAATGTTTCCAAACTTTGTCTTAATTTTTATTATTTGAATTTTATGTCTTATGTTTCTGAATTATATTTCTGAAATTTACTTTTGAATTTTATGTTTTATGTTTTTTAATATATTATCTGTTTTGTTAGAGCTATCATTGCATGGCCTAGGGACAGACCTATTTTTTTAGGGAGGAGGAAGAGCAGATGAGGAGGAAGACATGGCAGATCCTGATGATTATCTTGTTGGAGGAGAATGAGCTCCTTAGCCATGATCTTCAAAAATCCGTGACATTGTTTTTATGTTTCTTTACCGCTTTGTATTAAAATTTAGTACTTTATTTCCTTATTTACTATACTGGATTTTTGCTTGAATAGTTGCATGCGTTTATAATTCTTTTTTATATTGCTCACTTTGATTTTGTACACAGGTTTCCCTCTTTTTGGTAGTACACATTATTGATTAATGTAGTTTTGTTTTATTAATATAGTTTTAGAATATATACAACTCTTTTTGGGACTTAAAAATATTTTTTTTCTTGGACACAACATGTTTTGGAAAGAATTAACAGATAGTGTTTTTTTAAAAACTTGCTTTTAAATTGGATTAGAACATAACAAAATGATTTTTGGAAACTTTGAGAATGAAAAACAATGAATGGCTTTCCCAAATACCAAATGAAGTCATATGTTTTTTGCATGGACTTGATAAAGAACAACTTTCGAAACACTGATTTCATTTGAACATGGAATAGGCCCTAAGCTTTAATGATTGTGTGCAACCACATAATTTACATTGAGTGTCCTCACTGATATGTTCTATAGTTGATTTTGCATGAATTTCTATTTGTCATAACATATGATGCATGCATATGATTTAGGCCTTCTTTCTTTTACATTTTAAGCCACTGGCCAAAAAGCTATCCCAATGTATACTATTTTACCATTTGCAAACCCTTTGAGCCAAACATTTGATATTTTGTTAGAACACTAACCTAGCATAAAAATTTCCTACCTTACCTTAGGTTAGAAGAGCAAAGGGGTTTTGTTGGGAACTTCTATCATTTGGTGGCTAATGTGATGTAAATAAATACTTTGTTTTTAAATGTGGCTATTCACGTGAATTAAATTTTGTATAGAAAAGAAAACAAAGAAAAGTAAAATAAAAAGAAAAGGAAGAAAGAAAAAGAAAAGGGAAACAAGTTCTTTATGAATAAATAAATGTATGAATTATGTACATTATGTTCTAAACTGTATAGAGTTGTTGTAAATTCTATAAATTGGGTGATTGAGATGTTGATATAGGAAATATTGATAACTTGGTAGAATATGGAAGAAATTGGAAGTAAAGATAGCTTGCTTTGATGTTTGATCTCTTATTTTCAAGGTATTTTTGAATATCCAGAAAAATCAAGATTTCTTTCAAGCCAGACCCAACCCTAAAAGTCCTAATGATCCATGATGATTATGTACTTTATATTTGATTTGATGGGAAATGAACTGCAAAATGGATCTATGACATATCAGTGTTGGAATTGAGATTAAACACTTGTATGTGTGAGAATTAAACACCTATGAGAGGTTTTCTTCACTTGAATGAATTAGTTGTTTTCTCTGATGTTCTTTAGAAACAAAATGTGAATTGATCTTAATCTCATTTGGTTCGGTGAATTTCATCTTTTGTATTTTCATTTCTCATTGTTGATAATTTAAAAATGTTGTTCTGATCACTTTGAAGGCTGATTCTTTACAAAGCATGTTCATAAATTTTGATATAGAAGTATTAAAGCGTTTTATTTTATTTTATACTTATACTTCTATTATTCATAGTTTTCTTTCTTTACTTTGCTTGAGGACAAGCAAGATTCTAGGTTAGGGGGAGTTGATAAGTGCTATCTGTAACGACCCGTATGCATCCAGTTCATTAACATTCAACTATGACCATTAAGCGCAGTAATTATCAAAGATAATTAATCAGAAGCAGTAAACAAAATGACGTTATCTCACGTCATTAACCACACCCACAGTACATAATATATGGTGAATTCTCATAATATACAATATATATGTATCAAACTGTACATACTCCCCTCATGGGTACAAAATAACAGGCATAACCAAAATAAATGAGCCAACAAGCTCTCAACATCCATGCCTAAGGTTCACACAGAACCTATCCTTACGTGGGCCTCTTGCCCTAGGATCCACCCTCCACTCCCTGAGCATCACCTGCAAAACATGTAATCCCCAACAGGGGTGAGATAACAATCTCAGTAAACTCAGGGTCCTTGGAGGTCTTTCCTCCCCCTCGTTCACTTCCATGGCATATAATATTAAAATTGGCATCATACACAATCCAGCCATCACGAATCTCAAAACATATCACATGTATATCACAACACAGATACAACATATACATATAGATATATCATGTTGCCTGAGAAAGATCATCCGCAACGGGTACATTCTCCCAGGACTTACTCGGACATATATGGCACTTCCAAGAGAAGATCATCCGCGACGGGTACATTCCTCTCAGGTTTTATTACATATACTTATATTGACCACTTAGAGTTGTTCCACGTAACTCTGGCTCTAAGGGAAGTCCATATTTAGTCTATTCTACTAGCCAGAGAATCTCATCAATCACACCACACTATCACAGTGTACATAATATACATGTTTTCAATAAAGAGCAGTAACAATACATGCATCATGACATACAATAACCATCACTCCCTCGGAGTATGGTAGAACACAGACAATGGAAACAGTCCCAAGAACAAAGAGCTTATCTGTTCTGAGTGCTACACTAGCTCTCCCGGCCTCGTGGTCACACTCACCAGTAATCTCTGTATCACGCTCTACATAAAGGCATATCAGAATCAATCAATAACTGTTCTCAAACGTTAAAAGGAACAGAAACATTATTCTTTTACATATAACCCTTTATTACTTTATCTCAAGTCTCTAAGGCTAGTCACTTAACTGGTGACTGACAGATCCTCACTAGGATCTATCTCGGCCTAATAAAGGTACTAGAGTCCCTCTAAGACCCTGCATAAGTCAATTCAATGCTCTAACCAGACTGTTAGGAATTTTCACCACGGCAAGCGTACCGTTGTTATCGCTGTAAGTTTCAAATTTATAATAGTTCGTCTCCACAGGGATTTGGGTTTATGTCGGTTGATTTAATTTAATAGTTTAGTAGTTATAAGAAAGAGCGAAGATTCATTTGTTGTTTGCGGAAAATGTAAAATAAAGATAACGGAAAACAAGTAAACGATTGCAGGAAGTAAATAAAACAGATACAAATCAAGTGAGAGTAGGATTGGATTTCCTTTTGCTTATCCCTTTATAATTGATTTTACTTATGCATGTTCTATTTTTATTGCCGCACACGTCTAAGTAACCCTAATTCGATTCCTCGCAATTACGGTCCTATGGATATTTTTCTAAATATCGATCCCTCGTATATTTAATTAAATATCCAAGCATTAAGATCTTTAATCACATGTTTTAATACGATCAAAACATTAAGCTCTATTCCTAGTAACGTAATGTAACGAGTGATTAAATTCAGTTCCAACCCTAAATTTACTTTCCAGTCGCCTTTAGGGTTAAGTTCATGAAACTAACGGTTAATTCGAATCAAGCGTTAAGCATAGAATAAAATCACCAACAAGGAATAGAGCAATGCATAAATAATTAAAAGAGCATAGGGATAAGAAAAGTACGTCCAATCCTTAGAGAAGCTTAAGTGAACATGAGCAGAACCTCCTCGAGAGACTGACCGATTAAGCACGTCATCCACCTTCGCTTCGGCAGAATCTCCTTACAAAATTCACTCAACCTCGTTTCCTTAAGTTCTACACTCACTTAGGAAGCAAAATAACAAGAAACAAGAATAAGCAAGAAGCTAGGAGAGATTTAGAGTCAAGAATGTGTGTCTGGCCTCCAAAATTCGTCTGGTATTTATAGCATTTGGCCTCCTGCCTGCTTGGGCGCCCAGGCGACCAAAATACTCACAAAACAGGTGCCTGGGCGAGCTAACTCTGACTTCTTGGAACTTGAACTCGCCCAAGCCACCAAAGTACACTATAATCAGGCGCCTAGGCGAGCTTATTGCTTACAGGTGAAGAACTCTTTGGGCCTTTGCTTCCTGATGGGCCTGAAATGTTGTTTGAGACCTTTTTCTTTGCTGAGTTCACTCCAGGCTTCTTTCTTTCGTAATTTCGCTTCTTTCGTAACTTTAAAACCTAGCAAAACATGAATCAATTATTTGGACGAACTCTTTCAAAAAACATAGCTTACCTTCACATAATCATCATTTAACTAGGTTTCCAGGGTTATCTTGTGAATAATTCAATTAATTTAACGGATAAGTGCCGTATTTGACCTATTTTCTACTAAAATGTGGCACTTATCAACTCCCCCCAACTAGAATCTTGCTTGTCCTCAAGCAAAGGTAAGAATGTTATGTTTTGACAAGAATCAACTTAATGTTTGACCAGAACAGATTTTCGAAAAGCAGTCAACCTTTGATATTTTGAGAAAACAATTTGATGGATTTTCATGAAATCAAAATGAGGTTAGAGTCAGATTTTACATGTCATTTCAAAAAGACTTCAGAGGAAACATTTGAATGATATCAAACAAAGGAAAACCTCTCAATAAGTGTGTAATTCTCCCAAAGGTAAGTGTGTTACTCTCATATCTATTACTGATATATCATAGATAAAATTTGCAGTTCATTTCCCATCAAATCATAATACATATTCATCATGGATCATTAGGTCTTTTATGGCTGGGCTGGGCTAGAAAGAAATCTTGGTTTTTCTAGATATTCAAAAAAACCTTAGGACTAGGAGAGCAAGCTAGAAATATAGACTAATATATATCGTTTACTTCCTATTCCTTTCTTTTTCCAAGACATCTTTATCATTTTTCTTTTTCCTTTTCACCCAACTTTTCTTTTACTTTCATTTTTATTTTTATTTTTATTTTTTCTTTTATTTCTTTTATTTCTTTTTTCTTTTTCTTTTTCACATAAATAACATATAACCACTTGCTAAAATCTTTTTCATAGCATGACTATCCACAAATCTTCTTCCATAGTGACTTACTTCCTTTTTGCTCTCCTAACCTTAGGTAAAGTATGGAATTCCTATCCTAGGCTAGGGTTTGAATAAAATATCACTATTTAGGCTCAAAGGGGTGTTCAAAGGATAAATCAATTAAGTATGTTGGGATAGCTTTTTGGCTAGTAGCTAATAACATGTTCAAAAAGAAAGATGGCCTAAATCATATGCTTATAACAACTAGAAATTCATGCAAAAATTACTATAGATTATATCAGTGAGATCTCTATGTGTATAATGTCTGTTTAGATGCACACACTCACTTGGGCTCAAGGTCTGTTTTCCTATTTTTCAACCAAATCATTTGCTTCCTATTGAAGTTATTTATCAATTTCCATGCAAAAAGACTTTTTACCTTAACTTTGATTTTTCTAAAAAAACCATTTATTCTTGTTTTTCATTTCTCAAGGTTTCCTACAAAAACTTCATTTTTGTGGTTCTGATCTTTTAAAAGGAGTTTCAAAATAATTTTGAGTTGATTCTTTTCAAAACACCACATGTCAAGAAAGATTCTTCTATTTTATCTCAAAATTTTTTTATCCTAAGTTACTATTTTATTTACAAAACAAAAACCTTAAGTTATACGCAAAAAAAATTTGTGAAATTTTCAAAAAGTGTTTCTTTTGTGCACATTCCCAAAAAAATATTACCTAACTGTGCATCGTTCCTACATAAGTATAAGCTATATGTCAACAGATAATTAATCAAAGTAACATAATTATAAAAACGTAAACACTAGTCAAATGTAAACAGTACCCAGGAAGGTGCAAGTGCATAAACCAAAGTATGCAAAATATGTCAAAACCATAAAGAAAGCGATAAAATGATTAAAAAGAGTGTCACAAATTTTGAAGATCTGTCAAATAGGCCGCCATATCTCGCTCCAAGTCATCTGCCGCCTCTCCTTCTGCTGCTGCAGGGTCTTCAGCTGCAGGATCTTGTTGAGCTGCGGGGCCTCCTTCCTCCTCCGGAAAAGTTGGCCTGTCCCCAGGCCATGCTACATGTGTGCGAAACTGATCAAGGGTAGGCCATGGGAATGGACTTGGATCCTGCTGGTACTGATGCTGTGTATAATGGTAGAAACTTTCATTAAGTTGCATCTGTCCTCTGAAGTTAGCAGCTTGCTGATCCGCTATGTGTTGCATGTAAGTGTGCATCTGAAGCTCCATCCTCTGCATGTGGGCAGAAATAGACTCCAGAGTAGCGGGCTCAGGCTGTTGCTCCACCTGTCTAGCTAAACAATATTTTTCAATGAAAGCACGGTTAATAGGGGGCGGATTGTCCTAGAGGGGTGGACTGGGATTCCATATAACTGACATAATCCAGTGATAAGAGCTGGGAATCCAAGGGCCCTGTTTGCCCTCTCAGGGTTAAGGGGATGCCTAGTGGGCTCCAGAATGACAAACTGATGAATAACGTCCGAGATGATCTGACCCACATCTATGCTAAGCTGTATTAAAATACTGTACACTAGTTGACACTTAAGCATAGGAAGATCTGAATTATGGTCACTAGGTAAGATGTTGCTCAACACAAAAGTCATCCAAATTTGGGTAAGTGTAGTCATGTTGGTTCTCATTAGTCTTACCCTATTACCTG
>PYAF01001928.1:113775-124715 GCA_007407185.1 Glycine tomentella
AGTGATTGGGGCTATCTGACTGTGGCCACTGATGTTGATTTTATGATAAAGCTGAGATCTCAGTCATGCATCATTCAATAAAGAAACCATGCATCATTCATCATATATTTGTTCTATGAACGTTATTTTATGATCCCACATATATCTGCTGTTTAATTTAAATCTGTTATGTATCTGATATGTTATTCTGTTTCCTATCAATTATCTAATTATGTTTATTAAAATACTTACCCGAGTTGTGTCTGTGGTTTAACACCTGTGATGACCCCAATTTATTTGGGCGAGCAGAGGAACAGTGAAAGCTGAGATATGGAGAAGCTTGGATGACTTGCTTGCTGTGTTTTGACTTGATGAGTGGATGATCTGGTTTGATGTTGCCATTTTTGTGAATTATGGAAGTCGTACTGTACTGTATTTGTATTTTATTTTGGAGGACTGTACACGGACTGCTATATTTAGCTATGCTTCTCATTATAAATAAATCGTGGTGAGGATAATCGTTTATGTTACTTACAAATTATAAAATTAGCAAGCAAAGCGAAACGAATTTTCGTGAAAAATTTATACTAATCTAATTTTAATACAAAGTGGGCACGTAATTTTATCTAAAATCAACCGAGCACGAGAGAGTAAAGAGAGGCGTTACAAAAAACCCATAAGAATTTGTGAAGCTAAGATGCCTTTTGAAACTCAGAAAGTCACTAATGAAAGCTTGTGAATGTTTGTGAATGCTCAGATATTGAAATTCTCAAGTTACAAAAACACAGAGCAGTGGGTTCTATTTATAACAGCTTTCTAATTGAAAATAATCGATTAAACACGCTCATGTAATTGATTATTTAGCATATGTAATTGATTAATTCAAGAATGTAATCGATTAAAGTGCTCCTAATGTGTTCTGAGTTTAGGCTATGAACAATATAATCGATTATTCCGTGAAGTAATCGATTAAACCAGACAGACATGTTTTTTATAAATGCATTGATTAATCGATTACTGACTATGGTAATCGATTAAGACAGTCAGTCACATATTTTCAAATGAACTACGTAATTGATTAAAACGATATGTAATCGATTACCTCAGTAGAACATGTTTACCATAGGTACAAATGTAATCGATTACGACCATCTGTAATCAATTAAGACAATCAGCATGATTTTCCTATTTTGGCCTATGTAATCGATTACTATGTTCTTGATTTGTTTTCTAAAAGGCACGAAGAACAAAATAATCGATTCCAATACTTATGTAATCGATTACTGCAGTAGAAGTTCATTTTTCCAAAAACAGAGATTTTAAAAAGACCTTTCATGTTAATTCCTTTTACTAAGACCTTTAATCTAACAATCCTAGATGAATGATTCATGCATGATTTGCTCAATTGGATTATTAGATCATAAACTCCCTTTTACATTAATCAAATTGGTTTTCAAGCTTTCTTGGAACTTTTATCCTTGAGCATGTTGAAAGCACAAAATACTTGAGTCTTGATTCTTTGCTCATTTGTACATGGCTTCACTTGAATCAACACCTATCCTTATACTTTTACAAGTTATCATCCAATGTGCAAGGTAAAAGGAACTTGTTTTTATTAATGAATTACTCAGGATCCAATGCGCTGTTATTAAACAAGCATCTAATGACATTGTAAAAACCAGTACCAATGTATTGTAAGCTCTTACACGTTTAAAAGGATATAACTAACTTACACCAAGGATTTATAGTTATTTAGTTAACATTCACATGTTTTGCCTACATGTGAAAGCATCTCAAGGATGATTCACTCTATTGAACATTCTATCATTTGAATTTTCCCTCTTAATGTACGTTATGGAGTTAGTCTAACATTTGAATTTCAAGTGTATAAAGGTAGAGACAAATGGAATGTCATCAATGATAAAATCAATCGCACAAGTAGTGGAGTAGAGAGATACAAAAAACATTGTACCTTTGTTCCCTCTTTCTCTCTCTCTCTCTCTCTCTCTCTCATTAACAAGCTATCATGTAGTTGAAAGTACAAGTTGTTGATAACCAAATTATTAGAGGAAGAATTTATCCATGTTGTATTTGATGAATCTAATCCCCAAAAAGAGGGAAAGATGTCTACTTTTGATGATCATTATCACTCTTTAGGATCCAACCTCCATAACTTGTTGCCCTTCACACGTTTTGAATAACAAATAAAGATACATTTCACAGCCTAAGCCTTTAGCTTGTCTAGTTTAACATGATCAAATGCTAGAGAACCAAATACCCTCAAATTATAGTAATATGTTGGTTTACCACTCCACACTTCCATAAGTGTCTTGAAATCTATAGCTGAAGATGGACATCTATTAATCAAATAAACTGCTATACTTGCACCTTCACCCTAGAAACTCTTAGGTAGTCCTGCACCTAAAAGCATACAACTCACACTCCAAAATAGTCTTATTCATCCTCTTGGCTAGGCCATTTTGTTGAGGAGTTTGTGCCACAGTCCTATGCCTTTTGATACATTGTTTCCTACAAAACTCATTAAATTTCTCTAAAACAAACTCCAAGTCATTGTCAGTTCTTAAGACTTTCACTTTAGTTCCCAATTGATTTTCTATATGAATGTGTCATTCCTTAAATTTTTGAAACATTTTAGATTTGTCTTTCAAAAATCATCAATCACAGTGAGAAAATAGGAGCCCCCCCAAGTGTCTTCACCCTTGAAGGACACCAAAGGTCCAAGTGGCCATAATCAAAGGGTCTACTAGAAATATACACACCAGTTCCAAATTTAACTCTAAGTGATTCACTGATAATTGTTTTTCACACCTTATTTTGTGAGCAATTTGTTAGCTTTTCTTTAGAATTTTTGTTCATAATTGTTGTTTTTGTTAATAAATTATATAAACTAGTTTTAGAAACTAAAAAAGATAGTTTTTATGTTTTTATGTAAATTAGGATGTTATTAGAGCAAATTTGGAGCATCAAAGAATGAAAATATGCAAAGATGATCTCACCACAGCGAGATATGCTTTCGCCTTAGTGAACGAGGATGCTTGATCAGTTGGAATTGACATAGATTCGCTATAGTGAAGCTGCACTTTGCAATAATGACTCCATAAAACTGAAGACCTTGGAATAAAGAGTAACTTGCCACAATGATTTGTCTATTCACTCCAACAAATAAAGGTCTAGAAGCATGAAGATCAAGTGTCGAGTCCTTAGTTGTTAAGTGTAGTTTCGCTGCAACAAACTATGCTTTCATTACAATGAAAATCCTTTGAGACACAAAAATTTAATGTAATCTTAACTCTATTTAAAGAGCTTGTAACACTATTTGTGTAGACTTTTAGTTCATTTGACAATTTCAAAAATAAAATCTCAAACTCTTTTTCTCTTCTCTCTCTCTCTCTCTCTCTCTCTCTCTCTTTTCCTCCATTGTTACTCTTTTGATGTTCTATTTGGATCCTTCATAATCCAAATGAGCTAAAATTCATATTTTTTGAGTGATTAAAGTAGAATTCAAGTATGTAATGTAACACCCCGTAGGCCTCCGGTGTATTAACATTTATAATATCATAATAGCGCTCAAAACTTTATTTAAAAACTGGCGGAAGCGAAATCGAACCGTATTTCTTGATTACATTATGTATGGAATATATATATAAAAAAAACATCACCACACAAACAACATGTAACATAAACAAGCCCCTGCTGATCCAATATAACATAAGCATAGGCAGATAAACCAGAATATCTCATAAATATAATCAGGAGGAACATCATATCCATATCATAAACAA
Source organism: Glycine tomentella (assembly GCA_007407185.1). NCBI lineage: Eukaryota > Viridiplantae > Streptophyta > Magnoliopsida > Fabales > Fabaceae > Glycine > Glycine tomentella. The sequence goes on from PYAF01001928.1 coordinate 117,558, forward strand.
GTTTTATACATCATCATCTGACACTACCCGTGTCTCTACAAAAGAATAAGCCAACACTGGCCTTGGCCTCAAAGACCACTTCCGCACATGAGGGTATACAAAACTATACAAGCATATATGTGTACATACACACATCAGCCCTTTACAGGGTACAAAACAACATCAAATCTAAAATGAGCTACCCAACTCCTCCTCTGCTGTCCACAGCCAGGCAATTTGTGTCACTACTGGGGCCTTCCGCCCTGAGATCGCTCCTCTCTACTAGAAGCGTCACCTGTAAGCACATAAACCCCACACGGGGTGAGATATACATCTCAGTAAGCTCAGGATCCTTGGAGGCATCTCCTCCACCCTAGCTCACTTCCATGATACAAACATAGGGCATCACAAACACATTGGCCTCCCGGCCCTCATAACAATACAAGCAAGCCATCTTGCTCTATGTACGGTGGATCGCATCAACACCAACCTCAGTGTGAGACCGGAACTCACACTCGTGCCATCCCATCAGGAGCTACCCCTTACGCATGGACGCACGTATATGGTACCTCTGAGAATAGGCAATCAACCACGATGGGACACACCTATCTCTTGGTCTTAAGGGATCATCATCACCCTGGGATCATCATCACCCACGAGCAAACCAAACTAGGAGGTGCGCTCTCCTCCTAGGGAGGTCCATATCTATCTTACTGGAAAGAAGATCTATCAATAGACATCATACATGTTCATGCACAGATGCAGCACACATATCATTATGAGGATGCAACAACCAACAATGAATGCATCATGAATGCAACCATCACTCCCTCGGAGTGTGGTGAAGCACACAAGTGGGAAACATCTCCAGGGACCAAGAACTTACCTGGCAAAGCCGAGCTCTGCAGTTCTTTCCCTGCTCTGTGGCTTACGCCACTGACACCCTCGGTGTCACGCCCTAAAAAGGCACATAAAACACGTATCACAGCCAATTCAAGTATACAAAGCATCAACATATCAAGCAGTCCTCAACTGCCACAATGAAAGGAACCTCAGTCCTTTCCATAACTCAAAGTCATCTAACCTATGGTTCACCTCAGCCCATCACACACTAGGCCTTTCACAGACCCTCAGAGGTCTATCATAGCTTAATCATGGCATTAGAGTCACCACAGACTCAATGCAAGCTGATCACAATGAGCTCAAAGCTCTTTCTAGACCAAAAGCTCAAGAATTCCAATATAGCTTGAACGGTTCAGTCTATACACAAGATACCGTTCATATGGCCTCTCAGGCACACATCTACACCATCAACCAGGCTCTTGCATGTCTCAATATCATCAAGTGACTCAACACAAGTCACATATGCATAACATAGAGCCAAAACCAAAGTTCACCAAACTACAATCTGAGAGCTAATCCTTCATCCTCACAACATTCTAAACATGTTTTTCTAAAGGACCCAAGGCTAAAACAAGCCCTATCACAAGTGGGTTACTATTCACTCAAAACCCCAAATCACAAATCAACCGGAAAATCTCGAGTTTCTTATCTCAAAAATGGTGAGGAAGGCCTTTGGACCTCTTCCCTTAGCCCGGGTGTCTGTGAAAAGCCGTTGTTCCTCACCAAACTCGAGTTCTTCAACTTTCCCTTAAGAAAGGAACTTCTCTGATTAAGGGGTTTTAAGGGATTTCAAGGGAGGATTTAAGCTCACTAGGTGTTTTCCAACAAGATTTAGGTTCAAGGAACTTGTTTTGGTGAACTAAGGTGAAAGTATGAAGCTTGGAGCTTCAACAATGGAGGTTTAGGCGTTCAGAGGAAGAAGAAGGGAAAAATGGGTCCAGAATTCGTAATCTGACCCTTTTATACTGGGCCTGGCCGACATGCCACGCCGATCGCGCCACTCTGGCGCTGATCATACCAAAATCCAGAGCCCATGGCGCCATCCGCGCCACTACTGGCGCCATCCACGCCAACCTCCAGAAACAAGGGCTCCACCCGCGCCACTCTCGCGTCAACAACATCAAACTCCAGAACTGTGGCGCCACTCGCGCCAGCATCCAGTAACATGGCGCTGGTAGCGTGAACCTGGCGCCACTCGCGCCAGTTGCCAGTGGGCATGGCGCTGATCGCGCCACACCGGTGCCATCCGCACCACACCACTGCACTGGTTTCTGCAGAAGAAATTCTACAGAAAACCAGGGCTATCCGCGCAGATGCTTGCGCCGTCTGCGTCAGGACTCAGGGTTATTATATGTCATCTATGTTTTCCTGATCAATTCTCATAGTGAATGTGATTCTATTTCAGTTCTATGTATAGATGCATGATAAGAGTGATCAACATAGATTTTAAGGATTTGGATTGTGCGGAACCAAGTTCAAATCCAAGATCTGAATTAAAATTGTGCAAGGCTGTGATGCTAGGAATGGATCAAACACTTGCATTCACTATTGCAAAAATGGTCTTCTATGATGTTGATTTTATGACGATTTTACAAAAATCGATGTTGTAAGTAAAATGGTGCCAGTTTTGTAAATTATTGTAACTTTTTAAAGAACGATTTTCTCAAAACCATCTTTGAAAATACTTTACGTCATTGGTTTCTTCAATAACCCATGTAAAAAATAATATTTTAAAGACAATTTTTAAAAAACCATCTTCGAAAGGGATGTGTTTTCCTACCCTCCCACGCTGACATGGCATGTTTTAATTGGGCCATTTTGTCTCGTCGGGATTCATACTAACACACCAATAAACAATACTACCCTCTCACTCGTTATCTCCTCCCTTTCCCTCTCATCTTTGTTTTGTGTTTTTTCTCTCTGCAGAATTTCCTATATTTCCACACTACCCTATCTCCTCTTCTCTTGAAATGAGCATATTCTTCACCTGTAATGCACGATCTTCAATATGAATGCAATTTCAATATTTGACATTGAAGTATCAGTGTTTGAGCGAGTGAATTGAAAAATGCAAAAGGAAATGGAAAGTTCGGTCAATGGTGGGTTCTCCCATTTGCAGATATGTGGAGATAGTACCGAAGAAGAGTTATCAGTGCTTCCTTGTCACACCAAAGTTTGACTATAATATTCAAAATTTAGATTACTCACTCTACTATTTTGAGTTTTCATTTTGCGGTTTAATTTTCTGAAGAAAAAATGATAAAGTTTTTTTTTTTGTTTTGCTTTGCCTTTCCACTGACCCTTTTAGTATCGGAGTCCAAATCTACTTCTGTGCAACCTCATGTTGTTGAATCTTTCTCTGTTATATATATTCAGGTACCAAAATCTATTTTTTTAATAAATTAAACTTTTTTCTCTTTTTTCTTTTGGTGTTGTTTCGTGCATAATATGAAGGCTAAATAATACTTTATTTTATTTTGTGTGTTTAATAGATGAAGACTGCAACGAAATGTTCTTACTTGGTAGTATATCTACGAGTTGTTCATCTCCTAAGTTCACAATAGATAATATCAGTATCACGTTTGGGGATGCTTATGGAAACCAGGGTTTTCCTTTTTCCTTCAATCAATTTCAAGATTTATTTATTGTGGCATGTATTTAATGGGTTCAAGATTTAATTTTGAAGGAAATATTTTTTTGTTATGATAAATATAAAAATTAAAATTAATTTATAAAAATGTGGCGGAGCGTAGCGAAGCGACCTGTGCGTCCGCACGGGTCACAAAACTAGTAGCTTATTAAAGTTGAACTCGACTCGAGAATCTTGGTCATGAATATTTAGTATTTTGTAGAAGCTTAAAATATTACTTTGCTGCTATTTTTTGTTTGTGGAGGTAGGTTTGGTTTGTAATTATTATTATTATTATTATTATTATAAGTTTTTTTTACGATATTATTATTTACTAGTTTTTCATTAGTTTTTCAACTATTTGCTTTGGTATCACACATACGTCTTAAATTGACCAAAATATTTTTTTTGTCTAAATAAATTGAACAAATATGTCCATATATAGTCAACTGTGGTAAAGTATAAACTAACTACTGATATTACATGTGTTTAGAATGGCAGAAAGAAGGCCTTGTTAAGTGATATAATTATGATATAATTAACAAAGTACTAGAGGCTACTCATTTCTGATGAAAAGTTAATTAATTTATATAGTGATATGAAATAAAATATTGAAAGATATTCATCATCCATTCTTTGTGTTAGTTGGATTCATAAACTATGGTAGTCTAAACTGGAAGGTATAATGGTCAAAGTTTCATGATTATCATATCAATAGTTTATTTGTAACTACTTATCTTTATGAAAAAACAATCACTTTAGAATGTTTCTCTGGTTTATTACATTTTGAATTTGACTTTTATTCTTTTGTTGGATTTTTGAATTTGACTAAAACACTAATAAATAGCTTGTTGACTTAAAAACCCATGTTTGTAAATTGGACATGCAAAGAGAACTTTTGAATGTGAAATTTGAATTAGAAAGAGTTGATTTATTGATTTTTAGCTTATTTAAAAATAAAAGTGCTTAATTTGGAGCAACTTCATGATTAAATTGTTGAAAACCAGACTAGTATTTTTCTACATTTACTAGTCAAGGAAGCTTAATTTGGACCAATTTGAAACATTTTCATTATTATCATTATTATTATTATTATTTATCAGGTATATGAACCAAGACTGGATGATCCAATTTCAAGGACATTTGAGCAGTGTTCTTCATATTCATTTCAGATACCCTTTTAAATATTTCCATTGTTTATTATTAAATCTATTTGATGGATCTACTATGTTTGCTTCAATCACAAGGGATTGACTGACATGAGATGCATAATTTTTGTGGAAAAGATCATTACAACCTTTGTCCTTGAGGATCTATTGAATACCTTATTTTCAAAATACAATAGCTGGAAGACTAAATTCATTGCAGGATAAAATTTTGGATTGCAAAATCAGTCAAGGTGATTAAGCATTTTTAGTTTAGTATTTTCCTATTTTTCTTTGTTTATTTAAGCTCTATTGTATTCTTATTTTCTCACCTTAACTTAGTTATGGTGAGAATGGAGTCTAACTCCCACACAATTACACCTTTAGTCTTGAAAAATCCCAATGACTATTATTGGCCTAAACTTGCTAGTTATAAGCATTCAAGAACAACCTTTTGTGTGTGACCCATTAGACCAAATTAGTCATTGAATGGTGGGATTGAACCTCCTCTATGGCTGCCTTACCGGCCTAGAATCGTCCTCCAAGAGTATCCGATGCATGTATATAAAAGGATTTATTCCAGAAAGGTAAGCAAGTGTCCATCCAATGGCCTTTTTGTGTTCTCAAAACTTGCAGCAACCTCTCCTCATGCTCAAATGACAAGCTGTTGGATATGATGACTGGGAGCTTCTGAGCATCATCTAAATAGGCATATTAAAGGTTCTTAGGTAATGGTTTCAGCTCCAAGGAGGGTGGCTAAATGGCAGATGGCAAGGGACGGTTGGTGGCTAAAGGAAGGGAGATAAGAGAATCAGAACCTGCATCTGCAACACAATCATAGTGAATTGCAGAGGAAATCTCCGCATAAATATTACACAAAACAGCAGAATCATCATAGGTGCAGTTAAAAAAACCAAGATCAAAATCAGAAAAGTAAGATTTAGAAAGTAAATCTGTACAAATATCTACACTATATACTACAACATGAATGATATCTACAAGGAAGACAAAATGCTCCTCTACAAGATGTCTCATGACCTAAAAAATGTTGAAATGGAAAACATCATCACCAAACTCCATGGACAAAGTTCCTGCATGCACATCAATTTTGGTCTTGGCTGGAAGACTTATTCTCCATATCATTAACTCACACTAGCACATCTTTAATAACTCCAAGTGGAAAAGCAACACTTCTATTTGCTAAGTGAATGACAACACCAGTGGGTTTCAAATCACCAATATGTAATGACCCGTAAACTGATGTGGGCATAACATTAATCGATGCTCAAAGGTCAAGCATTGCATCTGTAAAAGTGAAATCTCTAATGGTGCAAGGGACAGTGAAAGTGCATGATCTTTGCTCTTCTGTGGCAAGGTGGATGGTGGAATGGGAGCAACATTTTTTGTATGTATAAGTGCAAAAACATTTTTGCCCATCTTCACTTTCTCATTTCCCTTCAGCTTCCTCTTGTGGGTGCAAAAATCCTTCAATAACTTTGCATATTTTAGAATTTGTTTGATAGCATCCAAAAGGGGATGTTGACTTCCACCCGCTTGAAAGTTTCAATAAGATCAGAATCAAGCTCCATTTTTTTTGTAGGAATGGATCTAGAAGGAAAAGGTAAAGAAATCTTTTTTGGTGCAAAATCTTTTTTGACACCAGCATCTGTTGAATTTGGAAGTTCCTTACCACTCCTTAAGGTAATAGTACTCACATTCTTTGGATTAATAATTGTCTGTGCTGGAATGTTGCTAGAACCTTGTTGCTACATCTGGTTGACAGTTGTAGCTAACTGTCCAATCTGAGTTTGCAGATCTTGGATGGTGGCACTCACATTCTGTTGAAACTGAATGTTGCTGGTTGCAATTTGCTTCATCAGGTCCTCCAAGAAAGGTTTAGAACTGCTCTACACAGGTTCTGTAGGTGTAGGTGCAGATTGCTATAATTGTTGTTGTCTTAACGGGGTAACTTGGTATTTGCTAGTGAAGGGTTGATATTGCTGCTGTCTGAATGGCTGCAGTTATTGTGTTTGCTATTTTTGTTGTGCATCAGGACCATACCTCAAGTTCGGATGATCTCTCCAATCAGGATTATAAGTGTTGGAGTAAGGATTATACTGTTGTTGTGGAGGTCTGAATGATTGTCCAGGCTGCATGACAGATGTAAAATATGGGAACACTTCACACTTAACTAAGAGGGGGGGTGAATTGGTTAGGCTTGGTAATTTAAAAAAATTTCTTGATTAAAATAAGAGTTTTTCCCTTTTTGGATCTTTATCACTTTTGTAACCAAGAACTGGTTGGGATTGGTTATACTACCTTGCTCCCAGGTCTATCACTGGTTGGGATGACCTGAAGAAAATGTTTCTGGAGAAATTTTTTCCAGCATCTAGGACCACTGCCATTAGGAAAGATATTTCTGGAATTAGGCAGCTTGGTGGGGAAAGTTTATATGAATACTGGGAGAGATTTAAAAAGTTGTGTGCAAGCTGTCCACACCAC
>PYAF01001928.1:127392-147598 GCA_007407185.1 Glycine tomentella
AATAAGCTGGATTTTGAGAAAGTAGTGTACTTGTATTATCTAAACTTTTGTATCAGAGACATTGGCTATGTATACGAGTAGCAAATCCTTTGAAAATTTTACGCTTTAAAATCTTTACTATTATTCGTTTCTTAGAAAATTTATCTTTAAGTAAGAATAAAATTAATAAAGAATAAGTAGAAATTTAGGTCGTTACACTTTCTGCACATGATCTCTTATGAAATGATGTCTAATCTCAATGTGCTTGGTCCTTGAGTGCATGACAGGATTCTTTGAAATATTTATAGCACTTGTGTTATCACAAAGCAATGGTATCTCCTTTAGATCAACTCCATAATCTTGCAATTGTTGCTTGAGCCATAGACTTTGTGCACAATAATTTCCAGCTAAAATATACTCAGCTTTTGCAGTTGACAAAGCTACACAAGCTTGTTTCTTGCAATGCCATGAAATGAGTGAGCTTCCAAGGAGATGACAAGTTCCACTTGTGCTTTTCCTATCAAGCTTGCATCCTGCAAAATCAGAATCAGAATATCCAACAATATTTATTAATGCACCTTTAGGATACCATAGCCCAACTTTGGGTGTTACCTTGATGTATTTGATTATCCTCTTGACTGCTGTAAGATGCGACTCTTTTGGATTTGCTTGGTATCTTGCACACAAGCAAACACTAAGCATAATGTCTGGTATACTAGCTATCATATATAATAAAGATTCAACCATTCCTATATATTTAGATTCATCTACCTTCTTCCCTTTTTCATCTGAATCAAGGTATGTAGAAGTTGCCATAGGAGTTGCAGCATCTTTGCTTTTCTCCATCTCGAACTTCTTAATTACTTCAAGGCAATACTTTGATTGATTGAGGAAAGTTCCATTCTTCATTTATTTAACTTGAAGTCTTAGAAAGAATGTTAATTCCCCCATCATGGACATCTCAAACTCATTTTGCATAGCTGCAGAAAATTCTTTAGACAACTTTTGATTAGTTGAACCAAAAATAATATCATTAACATATATTTGAACCAATAGGATATCATTCTTGTTCCTTTTGATGAACAAAGTTTTATCAACATTGTCCCTTACAAAAGATTGATCAAGTAGGAACTTACTCAATCTTTCATACCATGATCTTGGAGCTTGTTTCAGACCATTGAAGGCCTTTTTAAGTTTAAAAACATGATTAGGATGTTTAAAATCAAAAAAACTTGGAGGTTGTTCAACATATATGTCCTCCTCTATGTAACCATTTAAAAAGGTACTTTTGACATCCATTTGATAAAGTTTGAAACCCATTATGCATGCATATGCAAGTAATAGCCTAATTGCTTCCAATCTTGCAATTGGAGCATAAGTTTCCTCATAGTCAATGCCTTCTTCTTGGTTGTAACCTTTAGCAACCAATCTAGCCTTATTTCTCACTATGATTCCACTTTCATCAAGTTTGTTTCTAAAAACCCACTTTGTACCAATAGGCTTAATTGATGGAGGTCTAGGAACAAGTTCCCAAACTTCATTTCTTTTAAATTGATTCAGTTCTTCATGCATGGCATGCATCCAATCTTCATCTTGTAAGGCATGATTTATATCTTTTGCTTCAATTTGAGATACAAAGGCCATGTCACAACATAAATTTCTAAGAGAAGATCTAGTAGAGACTCCCTTTGATACTTCACCAATGATATTGTCTAGTGAAAGATCTCTTGTGGTTCTCCATTCTTTAGGCCTTTGATTTGGTGTTAATGGACCTTCTTCAGCACTAGGTTCATACTTCTCATTGATAGACATTTTCTCAAGCTGAACATTTTGCTCTATTTGACCTGCATCTTCATCACAATTCTTTTCCTCTTTTGAGGGGTTAGATTCATCACAAATTACATGGACAGATTCTTCTATGCACATGGTTTTTTTGTTGAAAACTCTATACACTTTACTTTGCAATGAATATCCAAGAAATATGGCTTCATCAGCCTTTGCATCAAACTTTCCTAGTGATTCTTTTCCATTGTTTAAAACAAAACACTTGCAGCCAAAAGTTCTCAAATGAGAAATATTGGGCTTTCTTCCTTTGTATAACTTATAAGGTGTTTTCTTCAATATGGGTCTTATGAGTAACAGATATTCCACTGCATATTTCATGCTACTATTAACCTCATGCATTATTAGATAGTTTAATTCCTTTCTAGATTTTGATAGCCTTAGCATTAGGTTAGTTTATTCAATTATAGTCATTTTATTAAGCCTATTAACTTTAGTTATGGGTAGCAATTCAAAAGAAAATTAAAAAGAAGAAGGAGAACTACAAAAAGGTGTGGCGTGAATCACGCCATAGGTGGCGCTAACAGCGCCTTAAACGCGGCTGGTTCACGCTAATCGTGTGACAATCCACGCCAACCGCGTGGGATGTTCGAGGACAGAGCTATCTTTCTGCATAATTTCACGCTAACCGCGTGAAGGTGGCGCGATCAGCGCCAAGATTTCGAATCAAAAAGCTTAAAATTGAAAGCTCTGCGCTGTTCGCATGAAGTTGGCGCTAATAGCGCCACCAATTTGAGCTAGAAGTGTAAATTTTGCAAATCCCACGATAATTGCATGGATCATGGCGCCATTCGCGCCGTTTATTCGAGGCTGAGGCACCTTCCAGCTCCAGTCCACGCGGTTAGCGCGGGATTGACGCTATCAGCACGGTTAAACTGCATCAATTGAACTTAAATGAACCATTCACGCGATTCGCGTGAGATCCCACGCTGATCGCGCGAGAAGGCCGGAACCAAAAGCCTATCCAATGCATTGTGGCGCGATCCGCGCCGCGTTCTGTGCGATCCGCGCAAGGTCGCGGAATCAATTTTTATTTTGAATCTCCTCATTCGCGCCCCACTTCATTACTGTCCCAAAAAAAAAAATCTCTCCCTCATTTTCGCCCTCTACCCAGCACCCCAATTAATCACCTTCCAGCACCAACAACACCTTTAAAAGGGGCTCGGGCACCCATTTCCGTTCATTCGTCACTCTCTTCTGCATTCTCTCTTGCTCTCATTCTCTCCCTCTGCACCAAAAGCTTCCAATTACATAATGGTCGGTGATAAGGTAAATTTCTGAATCTTATATAATAATGGTATGGCCATGGCAAACTCCAATATCACTGTTTAATATTTTTCACATTTAAGTTCTGTTAAAATTCCGAAAAACCTTAGGGTAGAGACTTAATCACCTTGTTCATTAATAATTCTTTTGTAGCCTACAAATGTGGTGATACCTGATGAATTACTAATGTGTTGTATGGAAATTCTGTCAATTGGGAATGTGATATGATTAAAATATGTATCGTGTGTTGAATGTATTATATACCCAGTAAGTGTTTGTCTAAATGCCTGAATGATAAACTGGACTGCACTGTGGTAGATTTTTTATTGATTATGGGAATATGCATTAAGTTTTTCAATTATTTGACTGTTATGATGTGAATAAGGCTCAGATGCATTGGTTTAATTGAAATATGCATGTATGACTTGGTTGTGCTTATAATGGACTATGCTCATAAAAGGGTTGGTCGAATTGATTATGGTAATCTTGGTTCGAGTAAATAGATATTGTTCAATATTTGAAATTGGGTTTCCACAAATGAACCATAATGCTTGATCATCAAATTTTGTGATAAGCATACTTGAGTTAAACATGAATAAGAACATGCGTGCACTGGTCTGAACTTATCTTACACTTGAAAATTGCAACAATGAGCCTTAATGATGAATTTGTGATGTATTTGTGTGAGTAGTTGGTGCTTCTTTTGTTGATGTTGGTTAAATAAAATGAGTTGGGTTGTGCACTGAGACATTTTGAACTAAGCCGTGAACAGATAATGCCCAAAAATCTGGGAATGGTTAAATATGGCCTGGGTCCTCATTAAAAATGAAACACATTTGAACCAGTTCCAACTTTAGCGACTTGTATTGGGTAAATCTGGGAATTGTTGAGCCTGATATTTGAATTTGAATTTGAATAAATCATAGCAAGTTGCAGTTTGAATTGCCAAGTACCCATACTAATTGACATCTGTAGTTTGACTGAATACCTGCTTTTTGATAGGCATCACTGATTGGTAGGTTATTAAAACTTGAATTGATTGATAATGATTGGCTTTTGGGAAACTTTTCTGTAACATAAATTGTTTTAAATCTAGAGATCACAAACATTATGAACAGCACTGCGCTTTGAATGTAATGAATCATCAAGTGTTGTTGATCTGACCCAACGAAGGAAACAAATCTGGGATCCACTTGCTTAACCATGCAGCTATATCTGGTTTTGTTATGAGTTACAGGGAAAACAAGTAGCTAAGGTTAAAAAGAAGACCACAGGAGCAGGTGGTAGCAAGAGGGCTCGAATTGCGGATTATGATGAGGGTAGATTCAGATCCCCTGAGTGCCAGGAGAAGTTTGACACCTGGTATCTCCAGAAGAAAATAATCTTAGAGAAGAAAATAATGTGGGACGTCTTGCCAGAGGGGAACCCAGTCAGAGAGGTCATACTCAGACGTCAGTGGCAGCGCCTTGTCACCTTTCCAGAGCCCAGTTCCAGCATGATTTTGAAAGAATTTTTGGCTAATGCTGATCCAGATACAGTATGGAGGACCAGGATGTCTTGGGTCAGAGGTGTACAGGTGTCTTTTGATGAGAAAGAGATAGAGCAGCCATTGGACACCCAGTATGATCCGTTTGAGGAATGCGACTTCCTTCAGCTCTTCCTGAGGATGCAGCCCAATGCCCTGACAAAGATGTACAGGGATGACGTTCCCCAGCTAGCCACAACCATCCGCAGGGCCATCACTGGCCTCTATACAGCTTGGAAACCCAAATCTGGGCTAGATTATATACCAGAGAAGCTACGGAAGCACGACCTGGTAAGAGATGCAGCTTTCTGGCATCAGTTCGTGAATCACACAGTCATACCTTCTACTAATATGACTGATGTGAATGTTGAGAGGGCCATCCTGCTTTATACCTTCCGAGGTGATGGTAACCTCCTTATCTCTAACCTTCTCTCTAACAGGATTCTTCACATGATACAGGACGTTAGTAGCAAGTCCTGGCTGGCGCACTCCTCCCTTATTCTACATTTATGCCGACATGCGGGTGTGCACATTGATGACGAGGAACCCATGGACGTCCCGATCTCACCACTGATGGTCCACAAGACCTATTTGGAAGCCATGGAGACAGCGACTAATGAGCAAGTTCTCCGAGCTTCAAAGCTCAAACCAGAGGAGCTTGCAGCCCGCAGCCCCAGAGACATACCAGCACCGGAGGGTCCCCGGCCAGCACAGCCAGCAGAGATCCCACCACCACCACCAGCTACAGCTCCTTCTTCCACCACTCCTGGATATGAGCCGCTTTACACAGATTCTCCCACTTATTTGGCTTTCCAGGAGTTCGTCCGGACTCAGCTTGCTCAGCAGACCAATATGCTTGGAGCTATATGCAGACATTTAGGCATTCCTCCAGAAGAGTATCAGCTTCCATCCTCACCAACAGTTGCAGCTTCAGATCCTACACCAGCAGACACCACACCTCCAGCCACAGAGACCCCTCTTGCTTCCTCAGATGCAGATACAACAGTTACCGAGCCATCTATTCCTGAGCCACCACAGGCTACAGAGGCTGCAGTCATTGTAGAGAGGAGAGAGGGAGGGGAGTGATCAGGACATATTTTCAGTTTCTGTTTATTTTTATTGTTTCTGGTTTTTATGTTTTGTTTTATGATTCTACATTAGACATTGCATTATGCACATTTTACAGTTCTGCACATTTTCATATATATGGTACAGTTTATGATTTATACTTTGCCAATAAAAGTTGTTTAGATCAATGTTTGAGCTGAATGCGATTTTCTAAATAATGCTCAAATTTTTCCAAAGCGATGTGACCTTATTTGTAGTTGCTGGGGACAACAACATATAAATCTGGGAATGGACGTGTATATGCATTATTTCGCAAATCACAGTCAAGGAACAAATGACGTCTAACAGAATTTTTCAAAAGTAAATAAGCAGCACATCAAATTTTTCAAGATAAAAAGTGAATGGACACAGTGATGGATAGGAATTCTTTGATAAAAGCTTGATGAAATGAAACATAACATGAACTGCATAATGCATGAATGGAATTTGATTGTTGGTATGGGAAATGCATGTTGAACTTGAAATGATGCTTGAAATGCAGTCAGCCGAGATTGACTTGAGTTCTACACCTGTAAGGATTTGAGCCAAACAGCGGTAATGTTTCTTTCCAAGAGACTCCAATTTCATTGTACTCTAGAATTTGAATTGTTTCTCTGGATGCACGTGTGACTTGATATGATTAAGGCAAATTTTTCTTCTGAAACTAGGGCCAAATTGACTTACCTTCAATTATTCTCCACTTGCACCTTATTTGAACCTAAGCCTTTCATTTCAAAATGACCCAAATCAGAGCTATATCCATTTGACCAACCTCCCTGAGGCTAGAAAGGTTTGATATAAGTCCACAACAGCAGAAATTCAGGGAATTGTCCATCAAAAGATGAAGAAATACAAGTGAATCCAATTGGTTGTGAAGAATGGGAATAAACAAGCACGAGCCAAGTTAGAACACAATAAGACCATCAGCTAGGGAAATTTGAGAAGCTGCAGTAACTATCTTAATTAATGTTTTGATTATTCTAAAAAAAAATCCAAAAATTCAAAAAGAAAGTTATTATTCTGTTTTTATTTTTTTTTAGAATAAATAGTTTGAATAAAGTACCAGGTTTGAAAAGAGAATGACAAAAAGAATGGAAGACCACAAGGATTGGACTTAAGGGACTGGATCTAGCCTCTCATTAAGCTACTTTTCCAAATAAATTCCTACCCTTAGCCCAGCCAAGTTACAAGCCTGAAAGACCTTTTGATCAAGTCGTGCTTGCAACTGTTGAGAATATTTTCAAGCTTATGGTAGTGCTGTGACTTTGTTGAGTAAGAGAGCAATCATAGCCTGAGACACTTGAGTGAATGAGTGATTTAAACACAATTCTGTGAGGAATACTCAAGTTGCTCTCATTGATTGACAGCATCGAAAGCATCATGGAAAGCTTTGATTTGAATTTGATCATATACAACATGATGATTCTAGGATTGTAACCTGTGGTTTGTGTTTGATTATTGATTCTTGCTTATTCTTGAATTCTTTCTGTTGCTGGGGACAACAACTTTCAAATCTGGGAATTGTTTGATGTGTTGCAGACACATCTTAGTTTTAGGCTAGTTTTAGGATATAATTTAGTTAAATATTTAGGAAAATAGAATAAGAATAGTTAGTTTATTATTTTATTTGTTTTAAATTCAATTCATTACCATTTCAGCAATTTCAAGTTAAAAAAGAGGAAGTTCAAGGCAAAAGGAGAAGAAAACAAGATTTCAAGTCCAGCGCGGATCGCGCCATATGATGAACTGAAAGGTCCCAGTTTCGAATAATTCACGCGGATAGCGTGGGAGTTCACCCGATTAGCGTGACAAGACCGCAAGCACCGCGCCATTAGCGCCAAGTCCACGCGATCAGCGCCAACCATTCGAACAGACCGCGCGGTTAGCGCGGGAAATCGCGCGAATCGCGCCACAGAGATTCTGTTTACTTAATTAATTTGTCTGTTTCAAAATTTGGCACTGTTTTAGGCTTTATTACTGTAATTAAATCATTCTATAAATAAAAGGCCTCTGGGAACTGAAAAGATATACTGGGAGACCACCTATCAACCATATTCCATCCTTCTAAACCTCTGGAATTCAAGAATCAAGGCTAGGGTTTCAGCAGAACTATGTATTATTCAACAGCTTTGATGTTCTTGAGGCCTATGGCAGGCTAAATCTTGTATTGTGGGAAGGCCATGAACTGATGTGAACTCCTCTGTAATTTGACTGGTATTGAATAATAATGTTTTGATTGTTTTATTCTATTCTATTCTTATTTTCTATTCTTATTTGGAACTTATCACTTCAATTAAGTATTGAGGGTTAGGATTCGCAATGGGGACGTTGGGATTCTAATTTCTGACCTGTTTAGAATAACAGTTGTTCATCACCTAGGGATAGGGATGCATGGTTGCAGAAATTATAATATGTTCTTTTAAATGCTTAAACTGATAGATTTCACTAAGGAATTAGGTTTTCGATTCAGGTTAAAGGGTTAATTCACTAAGGAATTAGGGATTAACTAATCTAGAAAAGACTTATTTTCTGAACAATTATAACAAGAACCCTTATGATATATGCTCTAAATGCTTAGTTTGACAGGATTGCTAAGGGATTAGGATTCTCGATCGAATTAAAGGGATAAGTCGCTAATAAATTAGGATTTACGAAATTAAGAGAGATGGATCATTTGGGTAAATTAAACTAATAAACCAGTCAAGTGAAGGAGGTAGGAATCAGAGGGGATTGCGCCTAACCACAATTGTTTTTCCATTGGTAACTTCTTCATTTAATTTACTGTTTATTTTAATTCCTGTTTTACTCAACCAATCAATCAAACCACTTTCTTTCAACATTTTCTGTTTTACTTTCAATCACATTGGCTTAATATTACTGTGAATTCACCCCAATCCCTGTGGAGAACGATACTCACTTACCTATTTTATTACTTGAAACGATCGGTGCACTTGCCGTAGTGTGCGGAATAGTCGCAACAAATACAATCATCGTACACACGATACAAGTACAATAGTTGAATACATATGTATACGTATACTATATCAGTACTCATCATTCACATGTTTAGAATTTAATTTAGTTTTACATGTAATTACGATTAAAAATATACATGTCTACAAAAAGGATTAAGGGACTAACTATGAAAGAGTTAATTAACAAAACACAACTCTTCCAAAAAGAGTTCCAGCGTCATTACATCGGCTTAGCGGTTCCAACAAAAAGAAGATCTCTCTCCAAGGTCACCTACTGCTACTCATCTGCTCCCACGAACAAAAGTTCGCGATCATCACAGGTACCAACCACACGGTACAACAAATGCAAGGGTTAGTTTATTATATAAAACCAACAAGCATCAGATATCAATGATTGGAAAGGAAACAACATTAACAACCACTATCATTACCACAAGTCCATCAGTCCAATACACACTTGACAAACCAATCATCCAATGCATTTCACAACTCAAACAATCATGCATAGAATGATGCATGTACCTGACTCATCTATCAGCATGCAATGTGGTACCATCCTCATGGAAATAGCCTCTCTCAGGAAAATGATGTAGTAGCTCGTCGAGGTCACCCTGTCGTGCACTGGTCGCTCCCCCCCATAGTGATCAGCCCTGAGTCACAAGGGAGTTCCAAACAGAGTGATGCCCCCTAGTATCCTCGTACTTACTGCCACCATTCTATTTCCATCCATGAAATATGAAGCATGAACATGGGCATCATCAATGCAATGACCATGGATAGATAGGGACCGGAATTTTAAACAATCCCTTTCTCTCTTGGGATGCTTAAAATTCGTAAACCCACCCTCGCAAGGTTATCCGATCGGTCAATGTACCCCACGTGGACATACACAATATATAACCACAGGCACCATCAATGTATGACCTGGCTAGGAACAAATCTTTCCTCGCAAGGGTAACCCGTCATACATCCCCCATGGGTATCCATGTATATCCACACACAATGACATTGTTCACATCAACATTATCTCTCATCAATGTCATTATCAACCTCAACTTCATATCATCTCAATATCATCATCATGCATATCAATATTATCTCATTTCAACATCATCAACCATGTCAACATTATCTCATTTGAACATCATCAATTACATCAATCACATTTCAATTTCAATATCATCAACGCTATCACAAGCAATCACATTTCACATCTATACATAATACATATGCTTGAGATTCACATTCCCCAGGTCTTCAGACAATCCAAATTTCATACATTCACATTCATCATATCACATGACTGATATTTTTAGGAAAATTCTAAATTAAAGAGAAGGACTATAATATATAAAATCCACTCTTATTCCCATTTAAAAATTTAATAAAGAATTAAATAGGAAAACATATTATAAAATTTTAGGCAGAGTCTCCTCTGTAATTAAGACTTTTCCCAAAAGTCCAATCATTACAATAATAATATCATTTATAATTATATCAATCAACAAGCCAATTCATCGCATCCCATTAGTTAAACACACAATTTTTCTTGAAAACAAGCACACATAGGAACAAACACACATCAATCATAAATACATCGCATCTCATTAGTTAAAAACATAGTTTTTCTTAAAAATCAGCACACAGCAGGGATAGGCAGATATCCTCATAGTTGGACTCCCTGGCCCCGAACTATGGTACCAAAACTATAACTAAATAATAAACTCCCCTTACCTATCTATATCCCTCTGTTAGCTCCTTGAAACGTAGTTTTGGGATCTCTCAAGTTCACGTGCTTTGGCCCAAATGCGGAGCTCTATATACCAAATCAAAGACAATTTAATATAGATTTCCAAGGTAAGATCAATATTAACATTTGGGGTCAAATACCCACTCAAATTCAAAAAGGGGCTAAAAGGGTGTTTTAGGAGTCCACATCAAAAGACATCATTTTGAAATTCCGATCACACCAATGTGACCAGGGTTCAACAAGGATCACAGAAATGACATCAGTTTCATAAAAAGGAGACTTTTACAACATCTCATTTTCAAAGGGTTTTCAAAGGAAGTATAGAAACAACCAATAGCATTACCCGAATCACAAGAGATATCAAGAGAGGCTTAAACTAGCTAGAAGAAGATAAAAGAAACTAAGATTACCTCAAGGAAACCAAGAAAGGAGGATTGTGAGCTCCGTTCTCTACCGAAACTTTGAGAAGAGTTTTGAAGATTCTGCTCCGATTAAAGGGTGTCGGGGTCTCGTGGCAAGCAACGGCGACCTGTGGTTGTCTTCGGCGGCTGTGGGTGGTGGAGGAGGGTGGTGGGGGAGCTTGGGGCTGTTTGAAGGAGGAAGAACCTCCATTTTTGTGACTTGGAAGCTTAAATACGTACTCAGCACCGCCTCCACTCGCCCAGGCGACCAAAAATTGCCTGTAAAACTCGCCTAGGCGGGCTACCCAAATTTTAGAATTTTCTTCTTCAGTGAAAAATTAATTTCTCATGTTACAGACATTATTTTAATAATCCCAATGGTCAAAAGTTATATATATGAGTTACAAAGCTTTATTTAAAATTTTAAAGAGATCCAACGGTTAACCAATCTATAATGATGATTTTACTAAAACAAGTTTTCGGGTCAAATTCAGAATCACACAATTCAACGCAACTGAAGCAAATTCCCCATAACTTGACATCTGAACCAAGCAATTATGCATGGATAATTCACATAACATTTCAATTAATCTAAACTAATCAAATAGTCAAATAACATAATAAATACATCCAACATCTATTTTCAGTTATCGAAATTTCAGGGTGTTACAGACTGCGGAGGACCAAATGTTAGTATACCTCATCACCTACATCCTCACACCAATTTCAACCAATCATGCTAAGGTAACAGATGATGATCTACAGATAGTTTATGGTCTGAAATCAGGTATCAAGATGAACTGGGTACTACTGATTAAAGACATTATGCTGAAGTGTCATCGCTTGGTGGATTATGAATTTCCTTATGTTGTGCTTGCCTCAAGATTCATTGACTATTTCAATATTGAGGTCTCTAATGAGATTGTGTATTTTACCAAATCCTTTATTGAGATTACCGGAAGGCATCTTAAGAAGTTTGGAATGAGGTTTGTTGATCATGAATGGATAATGGCTAGAGAGCTTGCAACTGGAAACATTGACGAGATGGAAGAAGATGTTGAAGCTGAAGCTCAACACGAACCTGCACCTCAATGGAGTCCTTTTGAGTCACTTATGATTCATAAGATGGATGCTATGCTTCACCTCCATCAAGAGCACTCAGTTGAAGTTCACAATTCCTTGAAGAATACAACTTTTAGGTTCGAAAACATCAAGACTAGGCTGAGCCTTAACAACCTCCTTAACCCTAACGAGGATGAAACTTAGTTATATTTTAAGCCCTTGTTTCTGCTGTTTTATTGTCCTTTGTGTTTGTTTTTAATCATGATTTTATTTCTCTAGTTAGCTAGTATGATGTTTGATTAAATAGTTATGTTTTCTTATAATAGTTGTACCGATTAAGTTGTAATGGTCATTGAATGGATGAAATGCTATGATATTTTGCCAATTCACATCATATATTTATTTTTTTTAGTAGCTGTGACTTTTTGGCCTTGTTGTGCCAAAAGGGGGAGAAACATTGCATTAGGAAGTAATAGTACATTGCTTACTATCTTACTCAAGTCTTTTGATAACTCTACTCTATGATGATGATGAGATATGATTTGACACTTCTCTTACTATTCAGATACTTTCAGGTTTTTCCAAGAGAAGTCTCTACTCTGAAGACTCTCCAAATGCACTAAAATGCCAATTTAAGTTTGGCATCATGAAAGACAAAAAGGGAGAGATTGTTAGAGATAGGGAGAGCAACATGAAGATTAAGATTTAAAGTTTGAAAAAATTTTGTCTTTTTGCATGCTCAACTCTTTGAGTGACATTTTTATTGATTGTTGCATCTTAGTCTTAATCTATCCATATGTACATCATGCATCATTATGTAGAGGTAGGAAGATTGTTTCTAAAGTTATAAACTTCTCCAGTGCATAAAAGTCTTTGTTTTAATATATTACCAAGCTATTCCTAATCGATTACACAAGTTAGTTGAAGCTTGTAGAGAGATCTTTGTTTCAGTTTAGTTGATTATGAATAGCCTGATTAATCTATGACATGGTTCAGTTGAGACCATGCCTGGTTTTTCATGGGTCTTTACTTTAATCAATTACTTCGTTGTTGAAAGTGTTCCAAGAAGTAATAAAAAACACTTTAATAGATTAAATTGTTCTTGAAAGCTTTCCAAGTTTGGAAAGAACAATTTAGTCGATTAAAATGATAATCTAATTGATTACTTCTTTGAAATAATCGACTACATTGACAATTTAATCGATTACAGACAATTATAATTGTTTTTTCTATAAATAACTACCTTGTGTTCTCACTTTTAATTGATCATAATAAGTGTTTTAGAATAAGTTTGTGCGACTCACACATTCTAGACTTCATTTCTAAAGAGTTCACGGTAAAAGTGAGTAGTTAACATCTTGTGAGATCAAGAAGAGATCCATTCAATCAAGCATAGGTTCTTGCATTTGAATGACCAGGTTGTGTCTCTCCTTGACTCATTTTTTCATGTGTTTTTACATGTTGTTAGCATATGCATAAGTTTCTAAAGGCATGCTAGAATAGGGTTTTCTAGTTTGGGCTAAGGGTAGGTGTCTCTTAGGCTCTTATTCACAAAGAATCCTAGGGTTTGGTACTGATGAGTGCCATACAATGCTCGCACTTATCTTTTGATTTTAGTAATTTTCTTATAAACTTCCCTTAATTCTAGTTGTTTTATATTTTGTACATTTATAAATGTTGTTGTTTAAATATGGAAGGTTCCTCCATGCATTCCTTATGTTCTGATGGTTATTTGTTAGATCCAGATACCAAGCCAAAATAAAGGGCAAAAGGATCATTTTTGTAGAATTTCAAAGCACCTCACCCAGGCAAGCAATCAACTCGCCTGGGCTAGTGAGATTACTTCAACTTGAAGTAACCAGCTTGCCTGGGCGAGCTATCACTCACCTGGTGAGTGACATTACTTCAACCTAAACCAACTCGCCTGGGGGAGTTTGTCTGGCACCTATTGCATTGTTTCCTTTAAAAGCCATGCAAATGGGAAAAAAGAAGAAGGAGAATGCAGGGAGGCAGTGCAGAAACCAGAGGAAGAAATACGAAACAAGGAGAGAGAAGAGAGAAAAATGGAGATGGAGCTACAGAGACAAGATTGTGGATTGTATCCTTCATCACGTGTTTTGTTGATCTTGTGCTCTACACAAAGATCGACTAGTTTCTCCAAAGGATTGGATGTAACCTTCGTACCCTTTTGATATTATATATATATATATATATATATATATGTGTGTGTGAATCGTTTCTACTCATTACTAGTGATTACATTTTTTCGTAATGCTTGGTTCTATTTGATCACTAGTTTCATGAAATTGGATTCTGAGTTTGATTGGAAAGTAGTCTTAGAATTTGAATTGAATGAGTTTACTCTTTACAGTACATTGCTAGGAATAAAGTATAACGTTTTGATTGCAAATAGCACGAGATTATGATTGTAATGCTGGGATATTTATTTCATATGCGAGGAATCGATATTCGGAAATATCCTTAGGATTTTCGAATGCGAGGGATAGATTTGAAGTGAATTAATTTGTGGATCAATAATGTTAGAAAATGATTCATATGTATAATATTATTTGGATATTGAGGGTATGAATGATGAAATCCAATCATATGTTTCTATTGAATTAATTAAATTAATTTTACTTGTTTTCATAATTTTTCGTATTTTCAACGCACTAATTTTGTTATTTCCGTTATTTCCATTAAACCACGAAATTTCAATTAAATTTATTGTACGTAACTATTGAGCTGTTTACTTTTATATGAAAAAACTAAGTAATTCAAGTTCCTGTGGAGATGATCTCTTCTATAAAATCTGCAACCTGCGACAACATTGGTATGCTTGAGTCGCTCACTCAGTTCTTTCAGATTTAAAATTTTCAGTTAAATATTGTAACACCCCTAAATTTCGATAACTGAAAATATATGTTTGATATATTTTTTGTGCTATTTGATTAGTTTAGATTAGTTGAAGTGTTGTGTAAATTATCCTTGTGCAACTGCTTGGTGTGGATGTTAGGTTATGTGAAGTTTGTTTGATCTATGTTTGAAATGTGTGATTTCAAGTTTTACCCAAAACCTGTTTTGGTAAAACTATGATCTTGGACTCGTTATCTGTTGGATGAAGTTCAAATTTAGACTGTAAGTTCACAACACACCTGAAAATTGTGTTGAGTGAGACAAGCTCACTAAGTGAGACTGCAATCTATAAATACGTCCATCAGCACCAAAAAATGTGTTTTTCACCCCTCTCTCTCTAAACCCTCACCCAAAGCCCTAAACCTTCTCTTCCACCACCCACGACCACCGGTGACCACCACGAGCTGTCATTGCTTGCTTGCCGTCAAACCATTGTATGGAAAGGAACTCTTTAATCAGACTAGAATATTAAAAACTCAACTTGAGGATTCGGTAGAGAACGGAGCCTCCAATCCTTCCTTCATGGTTTCTTCGAGGTAACTATGTTTCTATGCCTTCTCCTAGCTTGTTTGAACCTCTCTTAGTATCTTTTGTGACTTGGGTACCGTTATTGGATGTTTTTACACTTCCTTTAAAAAACCTTTGAAAATAAGACATTGTAAAAGTTACATTTTTATAATATTGATGTATTTTTGTGACCTTCGTTGAACCCCGATCACATTGGTGTGATCGTAATCTCAAAATATCGATGTGAACTCCCAATACACTAATTTAGCCCCTTTTAAATTTGAGTGGCTATTTAACCTCAAATGTTAATATTAACCTTGTCTTTGAAATCTATACTAAATTATCTTCGATTTGGTATATAGAGCTCTGTGTTTGGACCAAAGGACGTGAACATGAGAGATCTCAAAACGACGCTACAAGGAGTTAACAAAGGGATATAGATAGGTGAGGGGAGTTTATTGTTTGTTTACAATTTTTGATACCATAGTTGGGGTCAAGGAACCCAATTATGGGGATGTATGTATGTCCTTGTTGTGTGCTGGTTTTCAAGAAAAACTATGTTTTAAACTAATGGGATGCAATCTATTTATTATTTATGAATTAAATTATGAATGATGTTGTTGTTGTAATGATTGAATTTTTTTTGGAAAAGTCTTAATTACAGAGGAGACTCTGTCCAAAATTTTATAATTCATTCTCCTATTTACTACTTTATTAAATTTAAAATGGCATGAGTTTGTTTTGTATATTATAGTCTTCCTCTTTAATTTAGAATTTTTCCTAAAATATCAGTCTCGTGTTATTATGAATTATGAATGTATGAGATTTGTGTTGTCAGAAGACCTAAGGAATGTGAATCCAAGACATGTGTTATATATATATATATGTTGTGTGTGTGTGTGTGAAATGTGATTGCTTGTGATGTTGATGATATTGAAATGAGACTATATTGATGATTATATTAATATGAGATGATGTTGATGATGACATTGAGATGAGAGATGATGCTGATGTTGACGATGTTTTTGTGATGGATGTATGTTGTATATGTACATGGGGGGTGCAGTGACTTGTTGGATATCCCTGGGAGGGAAGATGATTGGTTTAAGAATTTTAAGCATCCCTAGAGAGGGAAAGGGATTGCTTAGAATTTTTAACTATCCATGGTTAGTGCATTGATGGTGCCCGTGTTTTCATACTTCATAATTGCATGGAAATAATATAAATCATGGTAGTAAGTACCTATGGTTTTTTATGAGGATAAAAATGTTGATACTTGGGGGCATATGACTCGGTTTGGAACTCTCATATGACTCATGTTGATTACCATGGGAGGGGGGGAGTTATGTGTGCATAACATAGTGACCTCGACGAGCTACTGCATCATTTTCCTAAGTGAGAGTATCATGTGGGCACGCTTAGGCTATTTCCTGACGAATGGTACCACATTGCATTTGAGAGTTGAGTTAGGTGCACGTATCATTCTGAGCATAATTGATTTGAATTGTGGAAAAAATTGATGACTAGTTTGTTGAGTGTATGTTGAACTGATTGATTGTTGCGAATGATTGTAGTTATTATTATTGTTTTCTTGCTAATCATTGTCATTTGGTGCTTGTTAATCTTGTATAATAAACTCACCCTTGCAATTTTGTACTATGTGGTTGGTACCTATGATGATCATGGACCTTTGTTTGTGGAAGCAGATGAGTAGTAATAGGTGATGTTGGAAGGAAATCCTTTTGTTGGAACCGCCAAACCAACATGATAACGTTGGAATTTATTTTGGGAGAGAGTTCTATTTTGTTATCAACTCTTTCTTAGTTGGTTCCTTGTTTCTCTTTGATTGGGCATGTAATCTCAAGCTTAGATATATGTAAAAACTGAATTATGTTCTGACATGTGAATGATATGTCATGGTTTAATATATTTATATATATATATTTATTTACGTACTTGTGTGTTTTTTATGAATGTATTTATCGCAAGAAATTTACCTTCATTTTCATAATCAAATTAATAGAGTTTTCATTTAAAACTTGAAAATTGTACGTTTAGAGTAGTGATATCGTAGCGATGAGACGGATCGTTACAAATATGCCATTTTCCTTACTGTAGTTATTTCTTGTTCTTTTTCCTTTATGTGAGCTAAATTTTTTTGCAGATAAATCGCTATTTGATCCGGCAATACCAAGACTGAAAAGAAGAACAAGAAGATAAATAAACAAGTAACCAGTAAGCCACCGGGTTGATTCTCCTTCACTAGGAAAGCCACTTGTAATTGATATTAAGGCTGATAGAGGAGAAGGAAATAGACCACCAAGGAGGACTCTTGGTGACTATGCTTATCAACAAGGACCAAAGCATTACAACAACATAGTCATTCCTTTCAGTAACTAGATTACGAAATTAAAGTCAGCATTGCTCAGTCTGATTGGTTCACACCTTTTTGCTAGAATGGATCATGAAGATCCATACACACATTTGCCTAACTTCATGGAGCTATGCAGTACTATGGGAGCTTCTGATGAAGATGCTGAAGCTGTTTACCTCAGAGCTTTTCCGTTCTCCTTGACAGGTAAAGCAAAGACATGGCTCCAATCACATCCAAACAAAAGTCTCAACACTTAGGAATAAGTGGAGGAAAAATTCATTGCGAGATTTTTTCCTCCATCCAGATTCATTAGTGCAAAAATCAGCCTGTAACACCCCAAAATTTTGAATCACAGTCAATTATTAGGGTAAAATGTTAATTAGAGGCAGTATAAAAGATTTGGGAAAAATGACTAAAATGCCCCTGGACATTTTGGAAATGACCAAAGTGCCCTTAGGCATTTTAGCAAGATATCTTAAGGAGGAAACTTATAAATACTCTATGATGCTTGAAATATGATTAGAATACCCTTAGGGTAACAATTACAGAGTTTCCCTGAACATTTTTGGAAATGACGATTTTACCCCTAAGGTGAGGAGTAAAATTACCAAAATGCCCCTAGGTCAAAACTGACCGAGATGACTTTAGAAATTGGTGGGAACCTAAGTATAGGATAAAATACTTTTAGATAACAACTTATCAGCATGGTTGAGGGCAAAGAACCCTAAAATAGAATTTCTACGAATTTTGGAAAATAGGTTGAAAAATAAGTATCAGAAAATCTCAGAAAAATAATAGATGTAATCTATGGAGTTTTCTCTTAATTATGGGAGGAATAGGCTTCCTAAATGAGTTAGTTTAGTAATTTTAATAATTCAAGGCAAAATGAACCAATAAGAAATTAGAATTTAGCTATTATAAGTAATAAAGGAAAATTGGATTTATTTGGATTTCTAAATTAAGTCTTGACCATATGATGCAAGATCAATGAAAAACTTTAAGAAGCTTCAAGATTGGCCACATGGAGGGTTAAGAAGCTTGAAAATTTCTATTGGTCCAAGTGGAAAGCTAGTCATAAATGACTTAAGAGATATTTGAAGCAAATTTTATTTTGTTTCCTTAGGCAGAATATGTGGATATTTCTAGGCCTTATTTCCAAAATCCCAACGGTCAAAACTTATATATGTGAGATATGAGTATACCCTTAAAATTCTAAGAAGATCCAACGGTTAACGAACCCAGAATTATTATTTTATAGAAACGAATTTTTAAGAAAGAGGCAAAACACAAAAATCTTTAAATGATTGGTTACTACATGTAAATGGAAGAAAAGTGGTAAAACTTTCCTAAAAGCTGGCCATCCCACGTGCATAACACTAGAGAAGATGAGAATTGTTGAGAAGAATCAAGAAACAAGACACATGGAAGCTAGAAAAGCATTAGCCAATGAAGGAAAAGCATATGTAAAGTAAGCATTAATGACATAAGTGAGATATTTGTAGATTTCTCACTAAGCATGGCATCATACGGATGGGAGGGACAGAAAAGACCAAATGAAATGCCTTACCTCTTGGAATTACACGTGAAGATAAGAAAGGAGGTGGAAGAGAATTCAAGAAACAAGCCACTTGGAAGCAAGTGAATTATTAGCCAATAATCATTAACCAAGTGGAAAGTAATCCAAGATTTTTGACAAAAGAATCTTGGCTTAAGGTGACCGTGCAACAAGGCTTTCAAAGGCATCTTAAGAAAAAAAATTTATATAAAGGATTGGTAGGGGGACCGTGCACACACCCTAGCTTATACCTTGTTTTTTCCAAAATACTTTCAAAGCCAAAACAAGTAGTAACCGTGCAAATTCCACCCAAAACTACTCCAAAGCCTTTCTATTTTGTTCCTTTTCTAATTCACCTTTTACCTAGAACAAAAACCAAGGTTTATATGCTTGGAAGTCCACGTGAGGAACTAGGACACATAGGAGCAAGGATCATTCAACTTCAAAGAAGGAAAGTTGTCCAAAATTCTAAAGAAACAATAAGGTATGGGGAAGTTTATGATAGGCTTAGTTTGAATAATACCTACATGAAGATTCTTACTTGGTCTAATAAGAAATTAAGCTTTGCATGTTAAGTGTTTGATGAAATGCTTCTAAGAACCAAAGATAAAGATTCTTACTTGATTTCATGAAGAATTAAACTTTGTAGACTAGGTGTTTGATGAAATGCCTCAAAGAACCTGTTAGGGATTTTTATACCACAGCAAGCGTACCGTTGTATCGTTGTAAGTTTCAAATTTATAAAAGATCGTCTCCACAGGGATTTGGGTTTACGTCGGTTGGTTTAATTTAACAGTTTAGTAGTTATGTACAGATAAGAAAGAGCGAAGATTCATTTGTTGTTTGCGGAAAATGTAAAACAAAGATAACGGAAAACAAATAAACGATTACGGGAAATGAAATAAATAAACGGATACAAGTCAAGTGAGTATAGGATTGGGTTTCAT
>PYAF01001928.1:149431-164855 GCA_007407185.1 Glycine tomentella
TTATTGTATATCTGTGTGTTGTATAGATGATATGATTTGAACTGTGTGCTGTGTAGATGGTGATTGGAATAAGGGGTAGATCATGCCTGTCTCTTATGTTATAAATAATATTATAACCATGTGAATATATATTTCTTTATGTATGTTTTATTAAAACTATGTGTGTCATGAACTTACCCTATTTTGTGTCTGTGGTTGATACCTGTGATGACCCCAATTTATTTGGGTGAGCAGAGGAACAGGAAAGCATAAGCTGTAAAGGATATTGAAGAAGAATGAGAAAGAAGTTTTGATGGACGGCATGTTGTGATTTGTAATTTTCTGTGGCATGTATTTGTGTTAGATAGTATGTATATTATTTTGGATACTGTATTTGGGATTGTATCATGGACTGTATTTATTTATTATAATTGTACCGTGTTGAGGGCGAATCGTTTATGTTACAAATCAATCACAAACTCGAAGCAAAGAAGAAATGAATTTTTCGAGAAAAATTTATAACTAAAATCATTCTAATACAAAGTGGACACGGAATTTCATTTAAAATCAATCAAGCACGAGAGAGTAAAACGAGGCGTTACACAGCCATTGCTATTTTTTCCCAAGGATCTTATGAATATCTCTATGAGACATGGGAGAGATTCAAATCTTTACTGCAGAGGTGCCCAAACCATAATTTTGATGATGTTACAACTACATATTTTCTACAGTGGTTTGAGACCTCAAACAAAGATGATTCTTGATGCTTCAGTTGGAGGTACTATGATGTCTAAGAGCTGTGAGAAAGCAATTGTAATCATTAACTTCATAGCAGCCAATGATTATTATAGTCACCATGAAAGGTCTTCGATTCAAAGGAAAGGTACAATGGAGCTGGATACTCAGAATGCAAGTCTAGCTCAGAATAAACTCTTGACTAAGCAAATAGAGGCCTTAACAAAACAGATAGGTCAAAATCCTCAGCAATTTCAGCAAGGTAGATCACAGAAAATGAACCAAGCTCATCAAGTTCAACAAGTTCTAAGATGTGATTTATGTGGCAGTGACCATCAGAATTGCCACTATTTAGCACTTGGTGATTGCCAATAGGAAGAGGAGGCCCATTATTTGTAGAATCAAACCAGACCTTAACAGAACTTTCAAGGAAATTACCAAGGCTATAGAGGTGCTCCAAGTTCAAATCAACCTTATGGCTGAAGGCAGCAAAATAATAATGCATATTATGGTCCCACTAACTGTTCTTATGTAGGTCCTTCTAACAACTCTTATGCAGGTCCTTCAAATAGGGGTTCACCACCACAACAACAAGCTTAGCCTAATAGAATGTCAAAAATGGAAGTATAACTCGCCTAAGCAAGTGACATAACTTCAGCCTGAAGTTGGTCTGGCACCTTTTGCCCCGTTTCATTTAAAATCCATGCAAATGGGAGAAGCAAAGACCCAGAGGACGAACCAGATGGAGAACAACACAAAATTAGGAGAGAGAAGAGAGAAAAGTGGAGTTGGAGCTACAGAGAAGTGACCGAGGATCACATCCTCCATCATTTCTTTTGTTGATCTTGTGCTCTACACAATTATCGGCTAGTTTCTCCAAATGATTGGATGTAATCTTCGTACCCTTATGTATCGCTTTTGATATATATATATATATATATATATATATATATATATGAATCGTTTCTACTCATAATTGGTGATTTCATTCTGTTTGTAATGTTTGATTCAATTTGATCACTAGTTTCATGAAATTGGATTTTGAGTTTGACTGGAAAGCACTCTTAAATTTGAACTGAATGAATTTACTCTTTACGTTACGTTACTAGGGATAGAGCATAACATTTTGATTGCAAATAGCACGAAATTATGATTGTAATGCTGAGATATTTATTTCATGTGAGAAATCAATATTCAATAAATATTCTTAGGATTCTCAAATGTGAGAGATCAATTCAGGGTGATTTAATGTGTGCATCAATGATGTTAGAAAATGATTCATATGTATTAATATTTTTTGGATACTAAGTGTATAAACGATGAAACTCAATTCTATGTTTCTCTTGAATTAATTTAATTTATTTTTCTTATTTTCGTAATTTTTCGTATTTCCAAAAACGCACTAATTCTGTTATTTCCATTAAATCGTGATATTTCAATTAAATTTGTTATACATAATTATTGAACTGTTTACTTTTATATGGAGAAATTTAATAACTCAAGTCCCTATGGAGACTATGTCTTTTATTAAATCTGTAACCTATGACGACACTGGTACGCTTGCTAATAATCCAATAGTTATCTAACTCAGACTATTTAATATGTAGTTATCTAAATCTAAAAGTTTATTAACAAATATTGCCCACTACTTTTTAGTGTTGATTGTAGCTTCAAGAAGACCAAACTCAGAGTCACACTGAAGTTACTTATAATAGATAAGGCACAATCAAAGGATTTTGTTCATCAGTAAGAAATCCAACATAACATGAAATTTAAAAACCATTTCTTTGGTCATAAGGAAAGAATCGTTATTGTCCAAATAACACACAATGAAAAGTTTTTTAAGTTTGAATTTTTGAAGGAAACAGTCATGTTAATTACAAGAGTAAGTGATATTGAATGATCATTGTCTTTATCGATGAATTATACAAGGTAGTTTTTAAAGAAAATAATCATAAAATGAGTAATCAAATCAATTGAAAAACAATTTCTTCAGCTAGCACAAAGTCTCCATCTAAGTGTAAATCACGAGTTTTAATCCTTAGAGACATGCTAGTGCCTTGTTAAGTTTGCTCACATCAAACTGTTGTAGAGGGTTCAAAGGGAGTCCTACACTTTGATGTTTTGTATTGGTTACATCATTTAATGGTACCAGAGATTGTGAGCAACTACACATGATTGTGTTTTTGTACCACTTTTTTCCCGAATGTGGCACATCTTGTGCTTTGTTTGGATTTCAATCAATAATACATCATTTTGCTTATTTTAAAAAATCATAACATGCAAACTTAAATTTGAAAATTGACAAATTTTTAAGTAGAGAATGATTGAATAATTATATATTAAGCACATGAAATTATTGTTAACGATGGCAGTGTCGATTCCATGTTGTTATCTACCTTGAATTTCACTAATAGTTACATTATTGTTTGAACTAAATTGACTTTTTTGAGAAAACTCTGAACTTTGACAATTTTGTTTCTGAACAAATGCAACTTGCCTTGGAGGAGGAAGATGTGTAATCTCACTTATGAGCATCAAAACAACAGTGGAGATAGTTGGTCTTTCTTTTGTAAGTTCTTGCACACATAGAAGTCCTATATGTATGCACCTCAATATACTCTTTTCGAACATTGGATCTTGTATCTCTGTATCTATTATAGACATAATGTTGCCTTCTTTCCATAGTTTCCATGCCTAGAAAAACAAAACAAAACTTTATTACTAATAATAATATTTTTTTTTCTTGTAATATAGAGAGGATATAGGGTACAATGACCTACATATCCAACAAGGCTAAGGGATTGCTCATTGTTATAAAAGCTAGTGTTTCTTCGTCCGCTTACAATCTCTAGCAACAACACTCCAAAGCTATAGACATCTGATTTTTCTGAGAAAATTCCCTCCATTGCATATTCAGGCGGCATATAACCACTACATACAGAGCTTATGTTGTAAGTAATAATTAAATCATATACAATATTTAAAGAGTGTAATGAGAAAGTACTACTCACTAAGTTCCAACAACCCTTTTTGTGTTAGCTTCATCATCATCACCACCTCTAACAATTCTAGCTAAACCAAAGTCTGATATTTTGGGATACATCTCATCATCTAGTAAGATGTTGCTTGCTTTAATATCTCTGTGTATAATCCTTAGTCTTGAGTCTCTATGAAGATAAAGTATTCCTCGAGCTATTCCTTCAATTATGTTGAAACGTTTTTTCCAATCTAGTATTTTTCTTTGGAGTGGATCTACAAAACAATATAGAATACATGAAAATTAAGACCAAATTAAATATTATATATATAAATGTTAAATAGTAAAACATTCTTATTTTAATTGTAAAAGTAGCATGTCAAGAGCTCAATAGTTTAAAAGAACTTTTAATCAATCTTATGTATTTGGTATACAATATGAAGCACGTGACTTGAATATTGCTTTATATGTACTTTTCGTGCTATATTCTGATAAAAGAACAAGTAATGTAATTTACAGATGTCATGTTCTCATTATAGTATAACACCAAAATACCAATAGAACAAATAAGTTTTGTCTAAAATGAAATATGTAAAGAGTATCAATAAGTTTTGATGTAAATAGACTAAAGAACTAACCAAATAGAAATGAATCCAAACTTTTATTTGGCATAAACTCATATACCAACATTTGTTCATCTCGTTCTATACAACAACCAAGAAGTCTCACTAGATTGCGATGTTGAAGTTTAGAAATCACAACAACTTCATTCATAAATTCTTCCAATCCTTGTCCAGATGCTTTTGAAAGTCTTTTCACGGCAATTTCTTGTCCGTTATCCAATTGCCCCTAAAATGGTAAAAGAAAAAATTCTGATTTATTCAATATATACTATGTGAAAATGACAGAAATCTTAATTATCTTAATATTAGACAAAAGTTGCATTCCATAAAATTAGCTGAAAAGTTAATTAGTAGCTGAAAAGTTAGCTTATTAAATTATAAGTGTTTGATTAAACTAAATGTTGAAGTAACTAAAAAGTGTAAAATGATAGAAAAATTAATACAATCATAATTTATTTAAAAATGATAACTAAAAAATTGAATAAATATATTGAGGATAAAAATGGAAGTAAATATAAAAAACTAAAAGTTAGAAGCTAGCGTTTTAAAAAAATATTACTTCAAGTAGTATTTCAAAAAATATTAAAAGTTATTAAAAAAATTATTTACCGAACAGTCAAACAAGTTTTTCATCTAGTAAAAAAAATTAGAAACTAGTTGAAATGTCTTGCTCAATAGTCAAGTTACCACCAACATTTTGTTATATGATTAGTGGATAACTTTGTCCCTTAAGCATGTGGTCAGGCGTTCAATCCCTAACTCATGTGTATGAAGAGGTCAATCCCTTAAATGAATTTCAACACCTTAAATTTTAATCCTTAACTTTTAGTTAAAAAAATACATTGGTTAAAAATAAGACAAAGTTACCTTGTATACTGGACCAAAACCTCCCTTGCCAAGCATATTGGCCAAGTGAAAGTTGTTTGTAGCAGTTGATAGCTTTTCAAATTCAAACAGTGGCAGCTCTTCCAGTTTAATTTGTTTTTGGTCTCCAGTAATCATGTTTTGAGGCTGATTTCCTGAATGTATTTGTCATTGGCCCAATAAATTCAGAATATGCAAAAAATTTAAATAAAAATAACTGTGCTTTTCTTTCCAATCTACTTTATTTTTCACAACAATGATTCTAAAGAAGCCCGAGTTTTGACTTTTGAAAAAATAAAAAATACCAAGATCTCTTACCGATATCACACCTTCCGATTTATGTATAAAAGTACCAATCAATGCTATATTTATGTTTGAACTTTCTATATTGTGACATAAGATTGATATGATAATCACTTGTAATTTAACACAGATCTAATTTGACATAGTTTAATCTTAAGATAAAAAATTATTACATAATTTAATAATTAAATTGATACAAAAATATTATTGGATGACGTATGTAAATTTTATACTAGTGCTAACTAGTATTCAGAATTACTTGAGAAAATGCAAGTAATTAATTGGTCAAGTCATGATCGTGTAGCTAGGATAGCTAGCAATGAAGTGCAAAAATATTTAAATAGAATAAAGAAAGTAAATTTTGTTAATTAAATAAAAAACTTATTACATAATGTAATACCCGTAATACCCTGTTTGTTTTGTTTTTCCTACTCTCTTTTACAGCTGATTTTCATCCTATTTTTCTTTTTGTCTCTATCTTTTCCATCACACGTATATCATATCTATACTTTTATAGTATTCGTTTGAATGTAAGTTTCTTTGGAAAAATTTTTAGAAGAAAAAAATAAGAAAAAAAAATGAAATAAACTTTTCTATAAATTAAAATAAGTTTTTTATTAATTCATTTATAAATGTTTTCTCATCTTTTAAAAAAATTATATTCAATGAGCTTCTAAAAATTAATTAATGTAGAGTTTATTTTTATTTATACAAAAATTAATTTTTTTTTCTTCTAAAAATACTTCTAAATAAGCTTACTTACCTAAATAGACTCTACTATTTTTTTATTCTGTCTATTTTTTGTTTAATAGTACTATATTTTTTACCTAGTTTTGTCGATTTTCGTGAAAAAATTTATACCAAACAGGACATCACTTAGCTTTCATAATACATGGGATGACAATGACTTACTTTTGAAATGCAACAAATAATTCAATATTCACAGCCTGAACAGTGAACAGTAAGCTATCCGATTTTTCTTTTTATGTCTCTATCTTTTTCATCACACGGTATATCATATCTATAATTTTTTTTACTGTTTTGTTATTCTGTCTATTTTTTTTAATAGTACTATTTCTTTTACCTATATTTGTCGATTTTCATGGGAAAATATATACCGAACAGGACATCACTTAACTTTCATAATACATGTGATGACAATGACTTTGGCTTTCCGAAATGCAACAAATAATTCAATATTCACGGCCTGAACAGTGAACAGTAAGGTAGTACACATGGGTTGGCTCTATGGGAATCGATTCATCATATCTTCGCACTATTAGTGGTCATAACTCGTAAGGATCTATTCAAAAATGTCCGCTGGCGCTGTATATTATTTAGTTATTTTTTCTGCCTCTTGACGAAGAGTTTCAACTAGTATAATGTTGGTCAATGCCCAATGGCCAATTTCTTCCATGGAAGAAACTTGCTTCTTTATTATGCACAAAACTTGAATGAAATGTCATCTTGTTGAGTATGTACGGAATCCTTATTGGCAAAGATTTGAAACATATCTTAACGTCTTTATTTTTTTTAATTTAATATCTTATCGTTAAAAAAATTTAGTGTTTATTCAACTTTTTTTCTTTTTAAGGTACAAAGTATTAACTAATTTTTTTAATACTTAAAATATTAACTAGTTTTGTGAATAATTAATCCTGAAATCTAACATTATATTTCTTTAGTTTAATATATAAGTTAAGAGAAGATTAGAAAAGACAATCTTGATAGGTGGTTTACACTTTACAGTCAATCATAATTTTAACGGTTAGATAAATCTTATTATTATAAGTCATTCTAAACCAGATACCCCTAACCCCTTCCTAGCCATCCCTCCAACTCGTTATTGTTAGAGGCAATTTTTGCGGCAACGTTTTGTTTTGTTTTTCTTTTTTCTTTGCCAGTTTTACTCTCTCTTCCATTCACTTCCGACGATCTCTTTAGCATCAATGACCCCATCAACAGACTCGACCTCATGGACAAAACGCAAGACTACCTGAGCGATCTTATGGTCATAATTAGTTACCTTTCTCACTTTTCGTGTGTTTGGCTTAGTCGCAGTTACTACAATATCACTTCTCTAACCTCACAACTACTACTTCTACAACTATTGTGAGCAATAGTATTATTGAATCTATACCCTTTTGTCGATGCCATCAAACTCTTACTCTGTGTTCACTCTACGCTAATGCTACTACCTTTTTTCTTCTCTCTCTCTCACTTTCCCACCCTTGGACCTGTGTTGCCATCCAACCCTTCCCTTCTCCACCGCAACGATTCTTTGAAACCCCACCTTGTTACTCTCCCTCGGGATGCCCAAAACCCCTCGCATGTGTTGCAACTTTTACTAGCTTTCCAATCCCAATGCATTATAGTTGAAAAGGTTCAATCTTTGTGGTATATTTTCATTTGAGGTGCTCATAAACATGTCGGTTTTAACTTCAACCACCTTTATTTGTATTAGTTATTAATGTTAAGTAACATGAAAATACTATTAAAGTAAATGAGTTATGGAAGTTGCTTATGGTTATGGGTGTGTTTATGAAAAAAGAAAATGAAAAATGAAAAAAATGAGATGAATTTTTTTATAAACTAATCAATATAATTTTTTTAAAATATGAGATGACATTTACAAATAAACAAATTGAAAATTCATTTTAGTTTATGGAAAAAATTATTTCATTTTTATTCTTCTTACTTTTTTTTTCAAGTACTTCTAGAGAAACTTAGATCCAATCAGACCTTTAACAACTTCCAAGCAGATTGCTTAAAAATTTAAAAGTAATTTTCGAAGTCAAAATGAAAATTTTTTAGAGTGAAAAATTCAAATAAGATTGACTAAAAATAAGTTAAGAACTCAAGTTAAATTTTAATATTGAAGTGAAAATTAGTTAGTGTTTTAAAATCTTATATGGTAATAAAGGATACATCAAAAGAGAGTTAAAAAAACTCCTATTGAGTTCTTGTATTAGAGATACTCTAAAATTAAACTAAGGTACAATAAACATATAGTATTTAACTTAAATTTGTGATATCTTTGATATTAAATTCTCAAATTAAGTAATGCCACGTGAGATCTTTTTTTCATTTACAAGAACAAGTTGCAGATCAATTTACAAACATATATATTTGATATGAGATCTTAATGACAAGAATAAAAGCAACTAATTAAAGTAAGATTTGTCCTTTAAAAATATTCCTCATGAATTTTAGCGATAACCTCCTTCCTAGTCGTGTTCTTTCTTGACTACCCTACTTAATTTGCACATGAAACATGAAAAATTATGTGAATGCTCTTGAATTGACTTGACAAATGGAAATAAGTCAACTTTACCTGTATGCTTAGGAGTAAATTTCCGCCACAAAAGATAAGCACTGACAGCTATGATTAATGCTCCAATTGCCCCAGTAATGCCAATGAGTAATCCCTTGTATTGTCTTTTCTTTTTACCACCAGCTGTTGCTTGTTATTCAATACATTAGGGGGATAACATGTGGAAACAAAGGTTTGATTTTACTTTTAATTATAAGAGTAAATAATGTATTTACATTGACAAATTACTGATAAATTTGTTAATATTTATAATTATTATCTTCAAACTAATACTAACGATTATATATGATTGATCGATAGCATAACATCTTTTACACTAACAATACATAAAAATAACACTCTACGAAAGTGATACTTTATTTTCATTTTGTTTTTTATTAAAAAAACACAAACAGAACATGAAAACGGATAACAGGTCTTGTCTAAGCATAACATTCCTGGAAGCTAGGAATGAACTTTATACTAAATATCCCCAAAATATTCCGAGTAAAAGGAGAGAAAAACATACCTTCAACTAGAAGAAGTGCTGGCACCCGAATGAAGAGATCAACCCCTCCATTTGGAAATTTCTGCAAATCAATCAAGTCACTATTCCAATACATGCAACCAATGTAAAGATCATATGCATATGCCAAGCAAGAGCAATTTCCTAAGCAACTTGATCTGCATCTGTCTTCGTCACCATCTAATCTCTTTGCAAAGTCAGGCACTTTCATATTTTGGTACACCTGAAACCCATCTTGTTGAAGATCCCTCCCATTATTCAACTTGCCACAATTCAGTTGAATATTCCTCACACACCCACTAGTCCAATTTTCCCTGTTCCATTCCTCTGGATTGCTGGGTTCAAACCCCTCAAAACAGCTGCAAATTGGTAATGTTGAGTTATCACAGCTTCCAAAAGGCCCACATGTCCCATAAAGGTCACACTTATTTTGATCCACCTCAAGCTCCAGAAATATCTTTTTGTTTAAAAACTCTACCAACTTAAGTGTTCCATGTGGAGTTATGGTCAGGACTCCAAACATAGAAGGGTTTTCAAAGTTGTAGGTTAGATAAGCTGTTCCACTATCATTAGGCTCAAAACGCCAGCCATATAGGTACTCAGTTGACATCCTTGGTGACCCAAGGAAGACCCTTCCATTCCATGGACCAGTTCTCCAATATGGCTTTGTTTTGTTGTACCAAAAAAACACTTCTGGAGCATCCAACCGTTCAAGGCTCCCTGTGAAGTACCCAGAAGAAGGATCTGAACTATTTTTCCATGACACATACTCAATTTTCTTCCCTGTTATGATGCACAGATAAAATACAATACGTGTATCAGATACGATATTTATACATGCTTTTCATATCACGTATGCAACAATATCATAATTATCAGTTTCTTTTAAAGACTTGGATACTTCATACTGGTACGTATTGGCGAAGTATGAAGGACCCAGAAGAAGGATCATAACTATTTTTCCATGCACATAAATTTCTCACCTGTCACGATGCCCTGATATGGTACGTGTATCAGATTTGAAATTATACATGCTTCTATATCTCATATGCAAGTATGATTAGATCTTCATAATCATAACTTTCTCTCAAAGTCTTAGATACTACATCTCGTATATACGTATATTGGTGAAGTATCTAAGAGTATCATTATCAGATACATATATGTGAAGTAAACAAAAGTATTGGTGTCTCGTAGCTTACCTGTGAGCCTGTTGGCAGCAATCTTCATCGATGGCACTGCAGCATCAGCAGGGAATGTGAAACTGTCCCATAATGTTTTTCCATTTGTGACATCACGCAGGATCAGATTTCCTGAATCATCAAGTTGAGCAGTTGTATTGGTAGCAGTAATTGACACATTTGTTGACCATATGACCCTATTTTGTGCATTCAATACCACAAGATTCCCATCCTCATGAATTTTGAACACCCCAGGCCCTGATAAATCATTAAGTGGTTGGTGTCTATTGGCTATCCATATGATGTAGGTTTGAGCGAGATACCAGATAGCCACATAGCGATGTGTGGATTTTTCAGGGCTGAAGAATCCAAGCTTGAAGTCACCGTTGCTTGAGATTATAGTCTCAGGGTCCCTGATGAATCTTGTTGATGTGATGGTATCATTCACAGAGATTACACCCAAATAGAAGCTGGAAAATATGAGCAAAAAAATCAAGTAATTAATGAGAGTTAGAAAACCCATGAATCTAATGGTTTTGAATGTGGGGAATCTTGGTGTTCTTTGGATGATGGTGCTCTCTTTGTGAAAGCTAATACAATAACTTTGGGTTTGAGGAGTTTGATTCCATGTTTGCCACCAAAATTCGCGTTGAAGTTGGCGTTCAATTGTAGTGCTACGCACCAAGATAGTGAAGAATACTCTTATGCTTTATTATTTGACTTTAGTAGCGCGTAAATATGCTAATTAGACGGGGGGGAAATCGTGATTGGCTTTATTTTATTCAGAAGCCAACTTGTGTACCTTGTCAGTAGCTACTTCTCCAAAAAATAACAATTGAATTAAGACTACAGTTCATTATATGTAATTAATTAGGAGTTGCTTTGGCTTCATGAGATAGGCAATTAAGTGCCTGAATAAATTATATCTGTACTTATATAAATAATAATACTAGTTAGTAGTGTTTCCTATAAGCAATATGACAATGTTATTATTTGAGCTTACTTTTTGGACCGGTACACTTAGTGCCAAAGCTCTATCTATAGAATTATTAAATTAATTCATTTTTTTATGTATCGATAATATTCTTTAGTTAACATTAGAAGACTAATTCTTCTTGGGAGATACTTAACAAAATGTCAATTGCATGCTAATTAAACAATAATGCGTAAATTTCATGAAGAGGGTTACATACCAAGCGATATTTTAACATTAAAAGAAAATCAAACCCGCATCTATGAGGAAAATAATAATTAACTCTAAATTTTTAATCACTTGTGAGACGGTGATAATCCACATTGACAGAGACTATGTAATCTTTAGAAGTATAAAAAATCATCAAAATAAGATTTATTTACTTCACAATATATATATATATATATATATGAGAATATTGAACCAATTGTACTACATCTTGTTATTATGTAATTCACTAAGGTATAATATTAATTCATGTTAGTTGACTCTTGATAGAAATAATTTTTTTCTCAGTATAAAAAATTATTGAAATTATTTCCTTAATAGACCATTCTCTATACACATGATTAAGAATATCGAACCAACTGTACCAAATATTGGTATTAAGTAATTCACCATTTTTAGTTTTTTTTTTTTTTTTTTTTATCGGCTTCAAAAAATTTAGGTATAAAATTAATTCATGTAGCAACATTTATTTTTTTAACTTGATAGATTATTTGAACATTATAAGCTATAAATATTTTAAAAATAAATTTAGCTAATTGTTTATAAACTCTTAATTAGATTTCATTTATTAGTAACATTAAGTATGTCTTATTAAATTAAAACTATTAAATTTTTCCGTCAAATATATACTTTGTTACATTAACAATAACAATTATTAAAACATAAAATTGATGGTTATTTAATAATTTAAAAATATTAAGAAATTACCGCAATTGTTATAAAGTTAAATAATTTTCTGATAGAGTTGATTAAAAGAACAGATAGTCAACAAGTGACACCAATTATGTTTTGACAACAATTATGAAGCCGGTGACTTTTATATATCACAGCTTAGATCAATGATTTGTTTGTGGAATTTTGAAGTTTAGCCTGCTGGCATGACGTCTTTGTTTTCTTTGAGGTCGCCCTTTTTTTTTTTTTTTTTTTAACAGGGGAAGGGAAAAAATAGACGCACCACCCCATATGGGTGCACTTTGTTTTTGCGAAAACCATATATATGGCTTAGGTGAGTGTCAACTTTGATGTTCTTGGCTTTCGGTCACTGGGTGATGTCGGTTACGTGTTCAGTTCATTATCATGAATGAGAGACAACGACCAAACTGACACGAAATTAAAAAAAAAAAAATTACCTAAATATTACACTATTAAAAGATATTATCAGATGACATAATTCGCTACTCTGTGCAACGAATTATGCAACGGCACTGACATGGCAGAGAGAGAGAAAGAACGTATTTCGCTTGAGGTAATAGCGAACTAAGTACAATAAATAATTGTCTCCACTTCCCCATAATATATGTCATCCCTTTATTTTTGCATATCTTTTTAAACTAAATTAGAT
Source organism: Glycine tomentella (assembly GCA_007407185.1). Lineage (NCBI taxonomy): Eukaryota > Viridiplantae > Streptophyta > Magnoliopsida > Fabales > Fabaceae > Glycine > Glycine tomentella. The sequence goes on from PYAF01001928.1 coordinate 162,479, forward strand.
GGTAACCGACGTATTTTTTATTCAAATTTTTATTCAAAATAATTTTAAAAGAAATTGTATTGTTTTACAAAACTAATTTAGTTAATAGAACTAATTTTCAACTAAATAAAAAAATATTTGAAAAAAAATATGATAAGAAAATCAAATCAATTGTTTTTTCAAATTGTTTCACTTATTTTTTTTCAAATAATTGTCGATTTAAAATTGAAATATCTTGAATAAGTTTTAAATTGATAATAAGAATTAGAACCATTTTAAATAGATTTTATAACTATTTTTTTTTATTTTCAAATAATTTTTTATTTAGTTGAAAATTATTTCTATTAACTAAATTAGTTTTGTAAAACAATATTTTTTTAAAAATTATTTTGAATAAAATCTGGTATTTTTAATCAGTTTTAAATTGATTATAAGAATTAAATCAATTTTAAATAGATTTTCTAAATGTATTTTTGTTTTCAAATATTTTTTTATTTAGTTGAAAATTAATTTTGTTAACTAAATTAGTTTTGTAAACCAATACAGTTTTTTTGTAAAATTATTTTGAAAAAAAATATATCCATTATCATGGGAAAGTGGAAACAGTTATTTATTGGAAAGCGGGGGTAGTTATTTAATATACGTAGTTCGCTACTCCCTCAAGCGAAATACGCTCTCTCTCTGCCATGTCAGCGCCGTTACATAATTCGCTGCACAGAATAGCGAATTATGTGCATGTGTAGTTCGCTAGGGTGTCTAGCGAAATATGACGCGTGGCAGTCTGGTAATATCTTTTGGTCGCGTGGCATTTGGGTAAATTTTTTTTTCGTGGCATAATGGTCGTTGTCTCTACCAAAGTGCCATGCGGCATAATTCACTGGCCTTGGTAGAGAATTATGTGTGCTGATGTGGTGCCAGTTTAGTGGCCACATAATTCGCTACCCTCCCCAGCGAATTACGTGGTCAACCGTCAGTATGTTCCCCTGACACAGCAGGGACACGTGGCACCTCCCCCGTGATTCGCTATAGGGCCTAGCGAATTACGACACCTAATTCGCTGGCCCCACTAACGAATTACGTGTCCGTTACTGAGCCCCTTTATGACGTGGCCGTAGTTCGCTGCAGGGCCTAGCGAACTATGCCACGTAGACCTGTTTTAAACACTGGCCCCCTTTCCCCTCATTTTTTTACTTTCACTCTTCCCTCTCCATTCTCCCCCCTCATTTTTTTACTCCTGCATTCCTTTTACTCTCTCCCCATCCACTAAATTTTTTATTCCTTCATTCTTCATCTATCCTTTGGCTCTTCTTGTTACAAGTAAGTTATGTTTTTATATTAATTTATTTGTTATTTATTTTATTGTTATATTTTCATTAATATATAGATGTTAGGGTTGAAACATTAGGTTAGAGGATATGTAGTTTAAAAATAGAATTGTTAATTTTTAGGATAGATGATAGTTTTTGGTTGACAATATTTGACCATTATATGTAACTTTTAATTTTTGATCATTTTATTTGTTATTTATTATATTGTAATTATTTTATTAAGATATAGATATTAGGGTTGAAACATTAGGTTAGAGGATATGTGTAACACCCCAAATTTTTGAAGGGGATTGATATTCTGTATTCAAAATATTAGGGTAAAATGTGATCAGAGGCAGTATAAAAAGATTTGAGGGAAATGATGCAAATACCCCTGGATATTTTTGAAAATGACCAAATTGCCCTTAGAAATTTTAGCAAGATGTCTTAAGGAGGAAACTTTACAAATACTCCGGGATGCTTGAAACATGATCAGAATACCCTTAGGGTAACAAATACAGAGTTTCCCTGAACATTTTTAAAAAATGACAATTATACCCCTAGGGTGAAGGGTAAAATTACCAAAATGTCCCTAGGTCAAAATTGACCAAGATGACCTTAGAAATTAATAGGAACCTGAGCATAGGATAAAATACTTTTAGATAACAGGTTATCAGCAAGGATGGAGGCAAAGAACCCTAAATTAGAATTTCTAGAAATTTTGGAAGGTAAATTGAAAAGAAACTTAATTTAGACTAACTCGGATATCAGAAAAATTATAAGAAAAAGATGAACATAATCTATGGAATTTTCTCTTAATTATAGGATAAATAGACTTCTTTAACAAATTAGTTTAGTAATTTTAAATAAAAAAAGTGTAATGGACCAATAAGAAACTAGAATTGATTTATACATGACATAAAAGGATAAATTGTGTAGGTTTGGTCTTAAAAATGAGACTTGGCCGTGCAAAATATAGATTAAGGGAGAAAAGCCTTAGGAAAGGTCAAAACATGATTACATGGAATGTGGAAAAGTCTAAACTCATTCTAATTGGTTCATACATAAGATATTTAAGACATAGAAAATAA
>PYAF01001928.1:167939-178594 GCA_007407185.1 Glycine tomentella
GATTAGCTAGCCATAGGCTTCAAGAACACTACTGCATATAAAGAATTCATAGTTGTGCAGAACTTTGGCCTTTAATCTTGATTTCTAGGGTTTGCAATGACTAAAGCTATGGTTTTCAATGTATTCCCCCCTTCTAACTCTGTTCAGAGACCTCCTATATATAGAATCTTTTAATTACAGTAATTAACCAAAAAGCCCAGCTCAAATTCGAAATAAATCTTTTAAAACAGGTAACAAAATCGACTTCACGCGGTCTGCGCGGTCTCCCACGCTAACGGCGTGGATTATTCGACTCAATCGCGCTAATGGCACGGGTTCCGCGCTCTCCGCGTGGATCATTCGAGTCCAAAGCTTAATCCTGGTTATATGTGGCGCTTATAATGTGACACTAGCGCTAGTGGTGCCATACTTTGCGACTTCTCCACGCTACTGGCGTGGATTCCCACGCTGATGACGTGGGAACTTCGAAAGTAATTCTTCATTTTTCTACTTGGCGCTACCGACGCGGGTTCCCGCGCTATTCGCGCGGTACTTCAAATCTTGACTTCTTCTTTTCTCTGCTCTTGAGCTCCTCTTTTGGCCTGCAAATGCTTAAATGGTATTTGAATAAGTTTAAAACAATTAAAATATTAAACTTAACTAATTCTATTCTATTTTCCTACATATTTAATTAAATTCTAGTCTAAAACTAGACTAAAAACAATATGTGTTTGCAACACATCAAACAATTTCCATATTTGAAAGTTGCTGTCCCTAGCAACAGAAAGAATTCAAGACTTAGCAAGAATCAATAATCAAACACAATCCACATCTCACAATCCTAGAATAATCATGCTATGTATGATCAATTCAAGTCAAAGCTATTCATGGCACTTTCAATGCTATCAACACTGAGAATAACTTGAGTATTTCTCACAGATTTGTGTTTAGTCACTCATCCACTCAAGTGTTTAAGGCTATAATTACCCTCTTACTCAACAAAGTCACAGCACTACCATAAGCTTGAAGATATTTTCAACAGTCGCAAGTATGACTTGATCAAAAGGTCTTTCCGGCTTGTAACGTGGCTGGGCTAAAGGTAGGATAAGTTTTGGAAAGTAGCTCAATGAGAGGCCAGATCCAGTCCTTTAAGTCCATAACATGCTTCTTGCCTTCTTTTTCACAATCTGGTACTTAATTCAACATTTATTCTAATAAAACTAAATAATAAACTTCTTTTTTCAATTTTTCACTTTCTTTTTAAACAATCAAGACATTATAACAATTCATTGCAGCTTTACAATTTTTCAATTTGATGTATCCATTGACCTCCAACTTGGCTCATGCTTATTCATTCTTGTTTTTCACCTCATATTGAATTTTCTCGAATTTCTTGATATTTTGATGAACAATTCCTTTGTGTTTCTACTGTCATAGACTTAAATCAACTTTCTCTAGCCTCAAGAATTTGGTCATTTGGATGTAGCTTTTTAATTTGGGACATTTTGAAATGAAAGGCTTTAGGCTCAAATAAGGTGCAATTGGAAAAATACTTAAAGGTTTAGTCAATTTGGCCCTATTTAAAGAAGAAAAACGTGCCTTAATCATCTCAAGTCATACCTGCATCCAGAAAAACAATTCAAGTTCTAGAGTACAATGAAATCGGAGTCTCTCGGAAAGAATTTACCGTGTTTGGCTCAAAACCTTGCAGGTGTTAGAACTCAAGTCCATCCCATTTGACTGCATTTCAAGTATCAATTCAACTTCAACATTCATTTCTCATACCAACAATCAAATTCCAATCATGCATTATGCAGTCATGTCATGTTTCATTTCATCAAACTTCATCCATGAATCTTATTCATCACTAAGTTCATTCACTTTTTATCTGAAAAAGTTTTGTGTGCTGCTTATTTTTAGAAAAATTTGAAAGAGTTCTGTTAGACTTCATTTGTTTCTTGATTGTGATTTGCGAAATAATGTGTAACCATTCCCAGATTTATATGTTGCTGTCCCCAGCAACCATAAATTCGGTCATAGCACTTTGGAAAATTTTGGGCATTATTCGGAAAATCGCATTCAATCCACATTCGTCGAAACATATTTGTTTAGAGATTATAAACCATAAAACTGTACTATATATGTCAATGCAGAACTATAAAAGTGTATGTAATGTAAATGTGCAGAATGAAAAATGTATGTAGTGCAGAATCTAAAATAACATCGAAAACATAAGTCTGAATAAAATAACAGCAAAACATAAACAGGGTCCTGATCACTCTGCTGCGTCTCTGCCCTCTGCAGTCACATCAGCCTTTGTGGGCTCAGAAAGCAAGGGCTGAGTAACCGCTGTGTCTGCATCAGAAATCTGGTCAGAAAATCAGCACATATATCAATAGTAAGATGTAGGCACAAGGTGTGGCATGATCAATTAAATAAAGTACCTGTAATGTCAATACATTCACATACAAGCAATCGGTACCAATAACCAATATAGTTCCTCAGAAGCATCAATCGGAACTCCCAGACTTAAGCATTTTAGTCATATCAATATTCAAAACCCAAATATTTCATGAAAAGATATACTTAATTCCCATGGGTTCAATCATTACTGATATATATCAAGGTAAGCATTGGATCATATATGAACACCAAATTTACAGTCACTGTGTTGTGTTCAATATCAGCCCAAAAACAATTCTCAGATTTTATACCCTTGGTAATCTTTTAATAATAGTCAGTATAATGGTTCCAATTTAAAAAGCACAATACAATACACCACACTGTCATCTTTCAATTCAACAGAGGTATAATTAGTACAAGTCGATTACTTCACTTCAAGGTCTTTGGATTCCCAGATTTAGATGTTTCAATACTCAAATCAATAAAACACAGTCAAGCGCAGGCATAGCAATTGAAGTTCTTATTGTGTTTCACACATATCAATCAAAGAGTCGTGATCAAACATATATCATTGAATGGGATTCCCAGATTTTAAGTTCAAATTCCTGTTCCAATATAGCAGAGCATTGTGTTGACAAGCCATAACTGGGACTAAAATGATTTATGTTCGATTTAAATTGGTTCAGGCACACCATGAATTCTTGCTTACTAATCACATCAAACCTTCATACATTTATCTATAGAGTTCATACAATTCACATTTCAAATTTTTAACAGCCCGGAATAAGTACCTAACACACACCAATAAGGATTTCAGTTTTTAATCCAGGGTATTATGGTAAGCACCATTCATTACTAACCTTTCACAATTGTGTTTTTAAGCATTGTGCATACCAGATATTTAACTGTGTTGGATGGTCTAATGCTCAATCATTAAAATCTTGGTTATGGAGTTAGGCTCGGCAGAAGCAATTAAATAGTTCATATCAATGTTCAAGTATTAGAGCCATTCATGTATACCTCCTAAATCATGTATTTCAACAAAACTATTGCTATGATTTATTTAATGAAACACAACAAATTCAAGTGACCAGTATCTCATGTTTCAATTCAAAATCCTTATTTGTAGTGGAAAGTCATTCTGAAGTTTAAGTATCTTTATACTAGAGACTCAATCCTATGCCCAACCATTCCCAGATTTTATTACCTTATTTGTTCATGACTTTTTGCAACCTTGTTATCATGTATATCCAATCTTAGTGTAACCACTAGCACACAAAATATAAATCCCAATTGTTTATACTCATAGAATAACACAGTAAGGTTCAGGCAATTCATAAGGCTTTCAAGGAATCACAAAACTGTATTCACATCATCCATTCTTCTTAATCAAGGACTTGGGTACATTGATTCCATTTTGGCTTCAATTTAATTTAAACATTCACTCAGGTATTTCGTCAAACAGGTAGAGTGCATAGAATCAAATCAGTCTAATGTGTATATTTGGAACATGCTACAACCCCAAAATTGCCAAGACCCTTCAGAACCAAGCAATCAATGGTAAATCATTTATCTTTATCTATCCCAATTTGATTTCTTATCCTAGGTTTTCAGACATGTATCAAGAAAAGAATGCAAGCATTGAATCGTTGGTTTTCATGCAACCTATGGTGCTATCATTCAATGAAAAGCAATTAAGGGTAAGAAACATACCTTATCACCAGCCATGCGGATAATGAAGTGTGTGAGTATGATGGTGAGAGATGAATCCAAGAAGGAATGCAGTTGTAGAGAAATGTGAGAGAGATGAAAATGTAATAGGTTTTTATAATAGTGATGGTGGTTAATGGAGGTTTAAGGTGGTTTGATGGTTGCAGAGAATCAGGTAAGAGTGGGGGAGGAAATTAGGAAAAATTAGGGAGTGAGGCGCGGAGAGAAAAAAATTCAAATTAAAACTGTTTCCGCGACCTCGCGTTACCCGCGCGGAATGCGACGCAATTCGCGCCATTAAGAACTGAAAGGTTTTTGATTTCCGAGCATATCACGCTGTTAGCGTGGGTTCGCGCGCGGATCACGCGGATAGGCACTGGAAGACCTTTGGCCTCGAACAATCGACGCTAGTCGCGCCATAAATCAAGCCATTAGCGTGGAATCTTACAGTTTGGGCATTTAGATCGAAAGGTTGACGCTAATGACGCTGTATCCACGTTACTGGCGTGACATATTTCAATTTGGCTCGAAACATCGGCGCTAGTCGCGCCAAATATCACGCCAGTGACGTGAAATTGTGCAGATGAAGGTTAACACTGTCTCAGATAAAGCTGTTAGCGCCGGACTTGGCGTGGTTAGCGCCAATAGTTCCAGATTTAACTTTTGACTCGAATACTCCACGCTGTCAGCGTGGATTCTCACGCAAAGGACATGGGCAAACTGAATGGTTGGCGCGAACAGCGCCATGCGTGGCGCGAGTCGCGCCAGACTTACTGCATAGTTGTTTTCACTAAGTCTTATGCTATTTGCTTGGATTCATGGACCTTAGTGACAATACTTACCTACTTAAACTATTCTAAGCCTAAAATTAAACATAAATGAATTCTAAAAACAATTTAAAATCAATATTAATGCAAAGGTTTAATTGAGCAAAATAAGTATATGCAGAAGAAAAGACTATGCTAAAAACTTCAAACTTAAATCAAAAGTTATAAATATAGATTACCAGGGCTTATTTAACGTCTTAGCTAGACGCTTGTATCAATTTAAGCTTCAGCCGTGTTAAGTGGAACAGAAGCTGAAGTTCTGTCCACTTCCCCTCCAAAATAATGTTTTAAACGATAACCATTTACCTTGAATGCGCGGTCACTATCCAGAGGTGAAATTGCTACAGTACCATAGGGAAAAACCTCTCTTACCAAGAATGGTCCAGACCAACGGGACTTTAATTTACCTGGGAAAAGCCGCAGGCGGGAATTGTATAATAGTACTTGTTGGCCCGGCACAAACTCCTTGTTTCGAATTTGGTTGTCATGCCACTTCTTTGTCTTTTCTTTGTAGATTCGGGCATTCTCATAAGCAGCTAATCTAAATTCATCTAACTCATTAAATTGAAGCAACCTTTTCTCATTAGCTTTGGTTAGTTCAAAATTTAAAAACTTAGTTGCCCAAAGTGCTTTATGCTCAAGTTCAATAGGTAAATGACAAGCTTTACCATATACAACTTGAAAGGGAGACATACCTATAGGTGTCTTGAATGCAGTCCGATATGCCCACAGTGCATCGTCTAACTTCTTAGACCAATCCTTTCTTGAAGTTCCAACTGTTTTCTCAAGTATACGTTTCAGTTCACGGTTGGAAATCTCTACTTGGCCACTTGTTTGAGGGTGGTATGGTGTTGCTACTTTATGCTTGACACCATATTTAGATAACAAGGTATCTAACTGCTTGTTACAAAAATGAGTTCCCCCATCACTAATTACAGCCCTTGGCACTCCAAACCTTGTGAATATGTTCTTTCTCAAGAATGAGATGACTACTTTAGCATCATTTGTGGACAATGCAACTGCCTCAACCCATTTGGAAACGTAATCCACAGCAACCAAGATATATTGATTAGCAAATGACTTAGGGAATGGTCCCATAAAGTCAATGCCCCACACATCAAAAAGTTCTACCTCTTGGATATTGTTTAGTGGCATTTCATCCCTTCTAGACACATTACCTGTCCTTTGGCAATTGTCACACTTTATTACAAAGTCCTTTGAGTCTTTGAATATGGTTGGCCAATAGTAGCCACACTGTAATACCTTTTGTGCAGTTCGGTTGACACCGAAGTGCCCTCCGTAATTGGATGAATGACAGTGCCACAGGATGTCTGGCACTTCGTTGTCAGCTATGCACCTGCGAATCACATTGTCAGCACATTGAAAATATAAATAAGGGTTGTCCCATAGATACCTCTTAGCATCATGCATAAATTTCTTTCTCTGCTGCCAAGTGAGTGTTTCAGGCATAATTCCAGCAGCCGTGAAGTTAGCCATACTAGCAAACCATGGAGTAGTATGTACAGCTAGGATTTGTTCATCAGGAAATGATTCATTGATTTCCACTTCCGGACCATCTTGTAAATTTTTCTCTTGAATTCTAGACAAATGGTCTGCAACCTTGTTCTCTACTCCAGCTTTGTCTCTTATTTCGAGATCAAACTCTTGTAACAACAACATCCACCGCAATAGGCGTGGCTTCGCATCTTGTTTGTGTAGTAAGAATTTCAAGGCTGCGTGGTCAGTATAAACAACAACTTTTGATCCTACCAAATATGACCTAAACTTATCAAGTGCATAGACAACAGCTAGCATTTCCTTTTCTGTTGTTGCATAATTCACTTGTGCTTCATTTAAAATTTTACTAGCATAGTAAATTACATGCAATTTCTTTTCTTTTCTTTGTCCTAATACTGCACCTATGGCATAATCACTTGCATCACACATTAATTCAAAAGGTAAACCCCAATCCGGAGCAATTAAAACAGGTGCAGTAGTTAGTTTATGCTTTAGAATCTTAAATGCACTAAGACAAGCATCATCAAATACAAAATCAATATCTTTTTCCAACAGCTTGCTTAGTGGTTTCGCAATCTTGGAGAAATCCTTGATGAATCTTCTATAAAAACCTGCATGTCCTAAAAAACTGCGAACACCACTCACATTAATAGGAGGAGGTAATTTTTCAATTATTAAAAGCTTTGCCCTATCAACCTCTATTCCCATTTCAGATATTTTGTGGCCTAAAACTATGCCCTCTCTAACCATAAAATGACATTTTTCCCAGTTTAAAACCAAGTTAGTTTCTTGACATCTTTTCAAAACATTGGTCAAATTAATTAAACATGAATTAAAGCAAGAGCCAAAGACAGAAAAATCATCCATAAATACCTCAAGACTCTTTTCTACCATATCTGAAAAGATTGCAAGCATGCACCTTTGAAAAGTAGCTGGTGCATTACATAACCCAAAAGGCATTCTTCTATAAGCAAACACCCCAAATGGACAAGTGAAAGCGGTCTTTTCTTGATCTTCCGGAGCAACTGGAATTTGGTTATACCCAGAGTATCCGTCAAGAAAACAATAATAATCTTGACCGGCAAGTCGCTCAAGCATCTGATCCATAAACGAAAGTGGAAAGTGGTCTTTGCGGGTTGCATTGTTAAGCCTTCTATAATCTATACACATTCTCCATCCTGTGATTGTTCTTGATGGGATTAATTCATTCTTTTCATTTTGTACAACTGTCATTCCTCCCTTCTTGGGAACAACTTGGACTGGACTTACCCATGGTGTGTCTGAGATTGGATATATCATACCTGCGTCTAGAAGCTTAACTACTTCTTTCCTTACTACCTCTTTCATTGTGGGATTTAATCTTCTTTGGGGTTGCCTTACAGGTTTAAGGTCAGTGTCCATAAGAATTTTATGAGTACAAAAGGAAGGATTTATACCTTTAAGGTCTGAAATAGACCAACCAATTGCGGACTTATGCTCCTTGAGTACTTTTGTCAGCTTTTCTTCTTCAAACCATTCCAGCCCTTTGTTGATGATGACTGGATATGTCTCATTTTCACCAAGGAAGACATATTTTAAATGCTCCGGTAACTCTTTTAGCTCAACTTTAGTGCACCGGATGGAATGTCATCTTCCTTTACTTCCAGCTCCTCTAGCAATGATGTCGCTAATTTTTCTGCAGCTTTTTCTTCTTCTTGCTTCAACTCCTTTTCAGCTGCATTTTTCTCTGCTGTAGAATTTTCTACTGCACTGGTTTTTGCGCTTTCAAGTTCTGCAATCATGTTCTCTGCTGCATATTTTTCTGCATAATTAGTTACTGCAGCAAATTCCTCTAATTTTGCATCTTCTATGGTTTTTAAATCTGCTGTAATTTCTGTATAGATAGCATTATCCAACACATCTAATCGAAAACAATCATGTTCATCAGTTGGATGTTTCATAGCATCAAAAACATTAAACACAACAGATTCATCATTTAATCTCAATTCAAGTTTCCCTTGCTCAACATCTATCAAGGCTCTAGCAATGGCTAGAAAAGATCTTCCTAAAAGTAGGGGAATTTCACTTTCCCCATCCATATCTAGCACAATAAAGTCAGCAGGAAATATGAATTTGTCTACCTTAACTAGAACATCTTCAATAACACCGGAGGGTGTTCTTATGGACCTATCCGCTAATTGTAAAGATACTCTAGTGGGTTTTAGTTCAGTTATGCCTAGGGACTTACACATAGATAATGACATCAAATTAATACCCTAAATCACATAAAGCTCTCCCTAGATTAATATTACCTATAGCTATAGGGATATTGAAACTTCCAGGATCCTTCAATTTAGGAGGAAGTTTCCTTTGTATAATCGCACTACACTCTTCCGTGAGTGCTATAGTTTCACATTCTTGTAGTTTTTGTTTCTTAGAAAGAAGCTCTTTCATGAACTTTGCATAATTGGGCATATTAGCTAATGCCTCAGCAAAGGGTATATTAATATGTAACTTCTTGAACATTTCTAAGAACCTGGAAAATTGTTGTTTCTGCAGTTGTTGCTTTGTTAGCACCGGATATGGAGGCTTTTCAAAGCGAGAAAAATCCCACTTCTTTGGCTGCGGTGCAGATTTTGGATCTTCAACATTTTCTACAGCTTTTTCCTTCTCTTTTTCTACTGCTGCAGAATTTTTCTCAGCTTCCTTCTTCTTGCTTGCTTCATGCCCTTCCGGTGTAGCTAATACTTTTCCGCTTCTAGTTGTAATGGCCTTAGCATGTTCTCTTGGATTAACAATTGTATCGCTTGGAAATTGACCTTGCGGTCTCTCAGCCATTTGTTTTGCAAGCTGTCCAATTTGATTCTCCAAGTTTCTAATGGAAGCATCTTGATTGGTCCTATGAGCTCTTGTTTCAGCAATGAATTTTGCTGTGGTTTTCGACAATTGCATCACCACTTTTTCCAGCTCAGAGGGCTCTTTGTTTGGAATAGGAGGGGGTTGCAAATAGTTATTGGATTTGTAATCCAGACCACCTCCTTGAAATCTTCTTTGATAGTTATTTCCAGCTGCATAATTATTGTTTCTTTGATATTGTTGCTGCTGGTATGGTTGTTGCTGCTGTCTTTGATCGTTCCAAACACCGTTTACCTGCACAGGGTTAGCACCAACAAGAATAGGACAAGTATTAGACTCGTGCTCACCTTGGCAATACTCACACACTATGCGTGGTTGATTAACTGCCACTTGTGCTGCAGAAACTTGCAGTCTATCAATCTTCTCGGTTAATTTGGCTAGTTGATGTGCCAAAATCTTTTGTTCCGCAAGCATTGCATCATTAGTGGAAAGTTGAATTGGTTCTCTTTTTGGCTGATGTGTCATGCTTTCATTTTCGTTCCGGGCCAAAGAGTTGATCAGCTCATATGTTTGTGCTGCGGTCTTGGACCTTATAGTTCCACCAGCTGCAACATTCACTATCATACGTGTCTCAGGAGTCATGCCATTGAAAAATATCCTCACCTGCTTACCTACAGGCATATCATACTGTGGACATCTCCTGATCAATTCTTGGAATCGGTTCCAAGCAGCGCAAAGAGACTCTCTTCCATTTTATGTGAAATTGGTGATTTCATTCAACAAACGGTTATACTTATCCATGGAAAAGTACTCTGCGAAAAATCTTGAGACTAAATCCTCCCAAGTTGCAATGCTATTAGATGTCTGACGGTTCAGCCACCTCAAAGCATGTCCTTTTACAGCAAACGAAAATAGACTCAGTCTTACAGCGTCATCGGAGACTCCTTGATGTCTAATGGTATCACAGATTCTAAGGAATCTGTCTATAAAATCATGTGGGTCTTCCGAATCATCTCCTCCAAACTGACTGCGTTCCACCAATGCTATCTGTTGTGGGATTTATGCGAATGAATATACGGCAAGTGCACCGATCGTTAACAAGTAATAAAGTAGGTAAGTGAGTTATCGTCTCCACAGGGATTGGAATGATTTTGCAGTAATTAAAACAATTGTGATTGAAACAGAAACAGAAAATTACACAGAAGTTGTTGAATGATTGTGTTGATTGAAAACGAAAATTTAAACAAAACAGTAAATTTAAACTTGAAAGGTTACCAATGAGAATTAATTGCGGTCAGACACAATCCCTTATGAGTATTACCTCCTTCAATTGACTGATTATTTTGACTTGAAGTTTACATAAGATAGATCTCTCCTATAGTT
>PYAF01001928.1:178694-189309 GCA_007407185.1 Glycine tomentella
GATTAGCTAGCCATAGGCTTCAAGAACACTACTGCATATAAAGAATTCATAGTTGTGCAGAACTTTGGCCTTTAATCTTGATTTCTAGGGTTTGCAATGACTAAAGCTATGGTTTTCAATGTATTCCCCCCTTCTAACTCTGTTCAGAGACCTCCTATATATAGAATCTTTTAATTACAGTAATTAACCAAAAAGCCCATCTCAAATTCGAAATAAATCTTTTAAAACAGGTAACAAAATCGACTTCACGCGGTCTGCGCGGTCTCCCACGCTAACGGCGTGGATTATTCGACTCAATCGCGCTAATGGCGCGGGTTCCGCGCTCTCCGCGTGGATCATTCGAGTCCAAAGCTTAATCCTGGTTATATGTGGCGCTTATAATGTGACACTGGCGCTAGTGGCGCCATACTTTGCGGCTTCTCCACGCTACTGGCGTGGATTCCCACGCTGATGACGTGGGAACTTCGAAAGTAATTCTTCATTTTTCTACTTGGCGCTACCGACGCGGGTTCCCGCGCTATTCGCGCGGTACTTCAAATCTTGACTTCTTCTTTTCTCTGCTCTTGAGCTCCTCTTTTGGCCTGCAAATGCTTAAATGGTATTTGAATAAGTTTAAAACAATTAAAATATTAAACTTAACTAATTCTATTTTATTTTCCTACATATTTAATTAAATTCTAGCCTAAAACTAGACTAAAAACAATATGTGTTTGCAACACATCAATTGCCCCTCCACCATGCCACACCGCCTGTTGCTGATGCACCCATCATTGTGCCACCTTTGCCTCCTCGTCCTGCAGGTACTTATTTCACACCAGGTTACCCATCAGGCCAATCACAGTAGTACTTCTGGCCCCCACATATGCAGACAGGACCGTCCAGCGGTGCGCAAGGCACGTTTCAGCTGTCTCAGTACCCCCCTTGGTTTTCCATGCCTCAGATGCTGCAGCATGGGTATGGTTTTCCAGCGTATTCGATGTATGCAGCTGGTCCTAGCTCGCACGCCGCATCGCCATCCACAGAGGTCTATCGTCCTGTGCAGTCGACTTCGGAGTCTGACCCGGTTTTTACGACACCCATTGCAGCCTCGACACATCAGATGCAGTCCCAACCAGTCGGTAGTGGGTATAGTCCTATTTCGGAATTTCTATCGACGACAATACGCAGTGATGATGAGGATGATGAGGAGCCTGCTCGACTGATTAGAAGGAACCCGGATAGGGGTGCTCGGCGTCGATGTCATCTTTCACCTTATGAGCATGACATTCGACGTTGCCGTGGATATCATGGAGACGGTGCAGATGACCAGTGATGCTGCTGTTATGTTATTTCAGACTTATTTGTGCTTTCTATTTTCGTGCACTTTTTATAACGGATATTTGTTTTGTGTTTTTATTGTTGGATATTTTATGGTTTTATTTGTTGCTTGATATTTGATGTTTATTGAACGATGGTTGATATTTTATGGTTATTATTGGTGTTCGACGTTAGTTGTTTTATTGTACGATTATTGCATTGAGGAATGACACATGGACAATTTCTTGCAAATCGGAAATGACATAACATTTCAAAAACATTCACTTGCAAAATAAAATACAATCCACGCATAATATTGCAGGCTTAAAAACTAACATACATTTGGTGATTACAAATCAATTAGGCTGGTCACATGAAGGACAATTTCGCCTGTTGTGACCTACAACCTTACAATACCCACATTTTGTTCGAATGCTAGTTCCTTCCCACGAATCCATTTCGTTATGGATACGTGTAGACCTAGGCCATCCTCTTCTGCGTCTTAGGGCAACATCAGTGATGATCGGTGGTTGTCCAATGGATGGTATGAAGTCTTCATTTCCAATTGGAAACCATGGCGCTGAATACACTTGAGACTGATACGCAACACTAAAAACAGGGTCTATATATTGGCTGGCATCGACATGTATAGACCGGCAAGCTGCAACGACGTGACTACATGGGAACCTGAATGCAGTGAACTCACCACACTGACATTTTCTTTCCGATAAGGACACCCACCATTTCTTCCCTGACTGATGCGTACGGATGTTGTACGATTCTTGAACCTCAAATCTTGTGTGTAGTGCATCATACGCAGTTACTGAATGAGTTGCGGATCTATCTATCCTGCTCAAATATTTTTGCCATGCTACTTTTGCGAATTGGTTACCTCTTTCCACCTCTTCAACGACCTCCTGACGGTGATGCAAAAAATATGCCGCTAGTCTTGCGTATGTAAATCGAACAATTGACGTGATAGGAAGGTTTCTCGCGCCTTTAAGAACCTTGTTGAACACCTCAGATAGATTTGTTGTCATATGACCAAACCTTCGTCCCTCCTCATCATAAGCTAGACTCCACTTCTCCTTTGGGATTCTATCAATCCATGCAGCTATTTGAGGACTTGCTTCTTTGAATTGGTCTAAGCCGGCATCAAAATCTAATCGAGAAGTTGTGTAACCTACATATACAAACATCAAGTAAATACCATGCGATAATGCGGGTATGGATGATCTGCATGTAAATAACGTTGCTTACCTAACTTCATCAATTGTTTCTTTAACATCATATTCTTGAACCTGTGATTGAAGTTGCTCGCCAAATGCCGAATGCAAAAAACATGGTATGCCCTGGGTGGTTGCCATCTCAGTTCTACGTTGTTCACCGTCGCTAGAATGCCTGCATGTCGATCGAAAATTAGGCATATACCATTTTTCTACGTCACATGAATTCGGACTAGTGCCAAAAACCACAACCAATTGTCAATATTCTCTGCGGAGACAATCGCAAATGCAATTGGCAGGACGTAATTGTTGGCATCAACTGATGTTACAATCATCAACGTTCCACAATATTTCCCATACAAATGGGTACCGTCGATGCTGATAATGGGCTTACAAAAGTTAAAACCATCACAACACTGCTTGAATGTCCAAAACACCCTGTTAAATACCCTTACACTGTCATCAAGTTCACCTTTGACAAAATGATCCACTGTTTCCAACTTATATGCAGACCCATGAGCAAAATTGACCATGTAACCCAACCACCTGGGCAGGAACGCGTACGACTCATCCCAATCCCCAAATACCTACACTATAGCCTTTTGCTTTGCTTTCCATGCTTTCCTATATGAAATGTGAAATCCGACCATGGTGGAAATCCTTTCCTGAATTAATCCAATTTTAACACTGGGGTCTTCATGAATCATTTCTGCATTTCATCAAACAATAACATGTTACTTACTTTTGCAACAACAAAGACATTAAGGAATTTTAAAAAACTTGACTTACCAAGGATCACAGAACATATGAAATTAGAGTCAAGTTGCCTGTGGTCTTGAGACAGATTATAACCAACGTACGTGTGTTGGTTGTTCCATATGCCTACAATCCACTCCGTGCCACCCTTTTTTTGTATGCCCGCATTCTCCACACACAACCGTCATTATGATTGTCATAAACCATTATAAGCCTTTTCGTATCACTTTTTGCAACTACGGTTGTGCGATGCTCACCCATGCAATAGTGCTTTATTGCCATTTGCACATCCAACTTGCTTCGAAACACCTGACCCTTATACAACTCTTGACCCATCTCCCAATTAGGTACTTGTGCTCCTTCCATGTCATCTACCTCCTCATCTGGTTGAGACCAATTAATATTCGTGTAATGCCTAATGTTAGACCAAAATGCTACATTGGCTTCTGCTATATAATCACACATTAAACACATTTATATCTTAAACTGCCCAAACATTTTAACATTACTAATAAGCACACAGTTTTGAATTCATACCTGCAACCGGAAGCGGACCTTGCATTCCGACAATGCCCGGAGAAGGCATAGCAAAATCATGATCGAAATCACCGTCTACTTCCGTATCTGATCAGTCAGTATCTGGAACAACACCTTCATCAACCTCTTCTTCGAAACTTTCCATGGGCATATCTGGCTCCTCACCAGCTACAGTTTCTGCATCTTCTTCCTCGAAATCTTATGTTGGTTACGTTGCTGGAGGTGGTGACAATGATACATATCTATCTTCCGAATTCAACATTGGCTCTACGTTAAGGTCAATCGAACCAACATTTCATACAACATTACGACTGCTTGACTATCAACCGCAATTCACTTCAGCATACAATTCTATAAATCTCGGATCTCCTCCGTCGGATACGCATGCATCTGTAACTAACGACAGATCGTCATCATCTACAACATCCACACCAACCCATTGCATCGGGTTGTCGGATGCACATCAAGCACTCAATCGAGATATAGATTGACCCTGTTGTAATCTCAGCTTTTTATATATGATTTTCATCAAATCATCATAGCTGCACCCGCGAGGCATACGAAACATTTTGCTTTCTCCTTCAAATATTTGACCATTCGGTCCAATATATTTTCTCCCATTATAGTATAAAATGGTAATCAAACCATTTCTACTAGCACTCATATTGCAAAAGCTTTCAAAAATATATAGACCGCTCAAATTTTTCTCAAAATGTCTCATGGGAGAATATGCTGGGGGTGGATTTAAATAGGGGGTGCCTGCAGTAATTCGCTGGGCTGGGTAGCAAATTATGACACGTAATTCGCTAGGGGGGCCAGCAAATTACGTGGCATAATTCGCTATGGGTGGCAGCGAATTACGGGGGAGGCGCCACGTGTCCCTGCTGTGTCAGGGGACAGACTGACGGTTGACCACGTAATTCGCTTGGGGGGGTAGCGAATTACGTGGCCACTAAATTGGCGCCACATCAGCACGCATAATTCGCTACCAAGGCCAGCAAATTATGCTGCGTGGCACTTTGGTATATATTTTCCCTGGCGTGGCATTTAGGCAATTTTTTTTAAATTGTGTTAGTTTGGTCAATGTCTCTCACGGATGACTTGGTCCAACTTCACTTTTTGTTGTGATAAAGAGAGAAGGAAGGGTTAAGGAACAGAATCTACCAATGACGTTAAAAATTTGAATCACGTGTTTTTTAAGTTAATTTTGTTCGAATTCGATAAATGATTATGAAGCATAAATTGCTCTCACATTAAGTATTTACTGTAACTGTATGTTTAGAGGATTTCAACTCAAGATCAATAATTAAGTTAGAATAAATTATCTTAGTTAATTAACATACTCAATTGTGGCGTGATTCAATAAAATATATTAGTTTCTCGTAACGTAATGAGTTAAGATTTAATTTTCTGTTAAAAAATAATGTTATCTTGAATGATATTACCTAAATTTTTTGTTAGAAAAAAACAACCAATCTCATGTTAAAACCTGAATAATAATAATACGATCATCAATTTTTAACAATGATAATTATACATTTATTTATCCGCCTTGAGAGACACATATAAACTTCATCTATTCAAATATTAATTTAAAAATTATATATATCACACAAATCGTCTATATATATTCTTATCAAAATCTGGAAATTCCACGTGTGGGTTAGATGTGGTCTTAGTGGACTCCAAATCCTGTAACGCCGGAAAGTGAGTAGACTTTGCTTAGAGGAGGGACTTGCAAAACAAAGGAAAAACACTCCGATGCTCAAGTAAGTACATCAATTGTTAAAGAATATCTGAGTGTGGGAACTCAATATAAGATATAGAATGAGTAGCTTGAGTAATGCATTCAAGTACTGACTAGAGTGAATTTGAGATATGAAGTAGTGTATTCTATGTGAATACCAGATGAGAATGAGATCGTCTAGAGGGAACCTGGATAGTTGTATTTATAGTGTGGAGAATGGGCCTTGGGCCGTTGCTTATCGATAATCTGTTGAAAAGATAATAATAACAGATAATAGCAGGTAGTTATCTAATTTTGAATAGGAGATAATGTGTACCTTATTGATATATTGTTACTTGTAGATAAGTAACAATTAGTAGATAACCTGTTGGGATATTATATGATTAGTTGATTGCACCTATTTGAATATCCTGACATATTTGAAATGCTGTTAGTGAGAAGATAATATTGCTGGTGCCGTGCTCCTGTAGCAATGTTGATGTCTGTGCTCCTGTAGCGTTGTTGACATGGAACCTGGACACATATATCCGGGTTGGCACTTGGAGGCTGAATAAGCGCCTATTTAATGTAGCAATACTGACGTGGAAGATGTCCACGTGTATGATGATCTTTATGAGATGGTTACGTGTCATTTTACTATTTTAGACTGTACATAAACCCCCCAACCTCTGAGCCAATTTATGGGCGAAAGAGGGTGAATGAGCATTAATGCATAACGTCCGATGTCATGGTAGTATAATGAGTCTTGTCAGCCCTCGAGTGTAGATAGGGTGGGTCAAGGTTGACAGCTTCAATAGGTTGACCAAAACTTTGATTTTTATTTTGGATTTATGAACCTGAATATTGATAGAATTGTCCAGGTTATGAATGCTGGACTTCCCAATGTAGACTTTTTGACTTTATTGGATAAGTTTGAACTTGGCAAGAAGACAAGACATCGATGATGATGGGTTTTCTACCAATTTATGACCGTTCGACTTGGTTCTTGGGAACGGGATTTGCAGTTGTGTGCCGCCCACGCCCTTTACCTATGCACACGTGTCACTCAAGGACTAGCCATGTTTAGAGATCATGCAGTAGTGGGTGAGATAGTGCGGTAGTGGGAACGATCAATCACGATGCGGGCTTCTAGGAGATGTTTCGAACTCCTGCCCAAGTAATCGTCGAGTCTCCTTCCCCTTTAAGTAGCTGGCATTTCACCATTTCTATTTCCACATGCGTCCTTGCTCTTCTGAATCCTTCTTCTTCAATCTTCTTTCTGAGCTTAAGCCTTTTTTTTTTGAAAATGTCCGAGTCACCCATTTCTGATTCCGTTCTGGGTGTGGGGGTATTGACTCTGGAGGCTCTATTGAACAACGCGTAATGCACGACGTGAGTGGGGGGTGTATTGACTCTGGGTGTGGGGGGTATTGACTCTGAGTCACCCATTTCTTCCCTGCGAAGTCTTCCAAGACTTATGTAGAGTACCAAGATGCGTCCACCTTGGATTTTTGATGAACTTGTCAAGGGTGGACCCTAGCAAGTACCCAGATATGGTCCTGGGTTTTAGTTGAAGCTGGTCCTGGGAGAATGATCTGGTTGTTGTACTTGACATTAATCACAATTTTGCAACTTTGATGTAGGTTACAAGATAAGGATTTATGTTTTATTAATGTAATTTTTAATGTACATATTCCCTCCTTTATTCATCGGACGGGTCTCATTAAAACCTTTCAAGTGAAAAACCCAAATAGGAAAAAAGGACTTGATTAGGAAAAAGAGTACGCCCTCTGGCCTTGATCTTCTTAGTTGAAGTAGAACTTTAAATGGGTAGCATTCCAAGTTCTTGGAATGTCTTTGTCATTAAGTTCCTATAGCTTGTAGGTGTTGTTGCCCAGGTTGGTGATCACTCTGAATGGGCCTTCCCAGTTTGGTCCTAGCTTTACTGCTTGGGGATCCTTTTGGGCTTCGCCGCAAGCTCGCTAGACTAAGTTGCTTGGCTGGAAGTTTCGAGGTTGAACTTTGGAGTTATATCTTCGTGTCTTGCGGAGCTTGGCCACTTCTTCTTTGATCCTGGCTATGTCTCTGAGTTCCTCTCTAGTCTCCAGTTCAACTCTCATGCTGTCCTCGCTGCACTGTTCTTGAAGAAACATCCTTCTAGACGAAGGTTCCCCTAGCTCGACGAATGTCATAGCATGAGTACCATACATGAGGCGAAAAGGGGTTTCCTGTGTAGTGCTTTGAGGTGTGTAATGGTAAGCCCATAATATGCTGGGGAGCTCCTCCTTCCAAAGACTTTTGGACTTGTCCAGTCTAGTGCGAAGGGCACGTAGTATGACTTTGTTGGCTGCCTCCGCCTGGCCATTGGTTTGTGGGTGTTCTACAGAAGTGACTAGGTGTTTAATGGCTAGTCGTGTGAGGAAATCCTCGTAGGTCTGTGCCTTGAATTGCGTACCGTTGTCAGTAACGATAGCATAGGGTAGACTATATCTACATATGAGATTTTTTCATGTGAAGATTTCAACTTCACTGGCTGTTATTTCTCGTAGTGGCTTTGCCTCGATCCATTTGGTGAAGTAGTCGATTGCCACTAGTAGGAACTTGATCATCCCTGGAGCTTTAGGGAGTGGTCCCAAGATGTCCATGCCCCACAAAGCGAAGGGCCATGGAGAAGAAATAGCATGAAGGTTGTTAGTGGGAATCCGTGGGATGTCCACAAACTCCTGACACCTTTTGCATTTATATGCAAAGTTAAAGGCGTCCATCCTGAGGGTTGGCTAGTAGTATGCTGCTCGTACTACTTTAGTGGCTAGGGAGCGTCCTCCTATATGGAGTCCATAGATCCCTTCATGGAGCTCTCTCAGTACGTAGTCGGCTTGTAAGTTGTCTAGGCATTTGAGTAGAGGTGTTGTTAATCATCTTTTGAATAACTCACCGTCGATGATGACGTAGTAGCTAGCTTTCCTCTTCAGACATCAGGCCTCATTTTCATCTGCTGGGAGTATTCCCTTCATGAGAAAATCTCTGTAGGGTGTCATCCAATTTGTCTCCTCCAATTCAATAGCCATTACCTCTGGGGTGTCAATGATGGGTTTTTGGAGTGTTTGTTGGATGATTGTTTTGAGGTGCCCAGTCTTTTTGGTACTGGCCAGTTTGGATAGCAAGTCGGCCTTGGCATTACTCTCTCGAGGTATGTGATGCATCTCAAAACAGTCAAAACTGTCAATAAGTGTTTTGGTCAGGTGATAGTATTGGAGGAGTATAGCCTCTTTAGTTTGATACCTGTCTGATATCTGACCCTGGACAAGCTGTGAGTCGGCGTAGCATCTTAGACATTGAGCTCCAACCTCTTTTGCGAGTTTGAGTCCTGCTATGAGTGCCTCGTACTCGGCTTGATTGTTTGAACCTTTAAAGTTGAGCTTGAGAGCTTGCTCTAATGAGATATTATTGGGTCCTTCAAGTATGATGCCTGCTTCGCTTCCTTGTACATTGGATGCTCTGTCCACGTAAAGGTTCCACCAGTCTAGGGTGGATCTATCGTTTCCTGCAAATTGTGTTAAGAAGTCCGCCATGAACAGTATTTTCATGGGGCCGCGTGGTTCATAACGAATGTCAAATTCTGACAGTTCGATTGACCATGCTACCATCCTACCTGCTAGTTCTGGTTTCCTCACACCTGTTTGATTCGATAGTAAGTCATGACTATCACTTGGTGGCTTTGGAAATAAGGTCGAAGGCGCCTAGCGGAGGTGACCAGTGCCAAGGCTATCTTTTCGATCATCTAATAGCGCTTCTCGGCATCATGTAGCATGCGGCTAGTTAAGTAGATAGGGAATTGATGTTTCCCTTCTTCCTGGACGAGTGTTGAGCTTACAACTTCATCCGCAACTGAGAGGTATAAGAGCAATGTGAAAATACAATGAACACTTATGCAAATAACCAAGAGGGGGGTGAATTGGTTTTACCTCAGAGTTTTTAAAATTTAAAACAAAATTCTAATACAGCAGAAGTCTTGAAAGAAGGATCGTATCTTAAAACCAATTAAGAAATCAAACTTTTGAATATACCTTTATCTCAACCAAACCACTCTTGAGTTATAACCAATCTTGTGATATAAACAAAAATAATACTTCAAGAATAATATGAATATGAACAGAAATATACAATCACACACAAGATTTATACTGGTTCACCTCTCAACCCCTGAGGCTACATCTAGTTTACTTCTAATCAACCTTGATTAGAGATTTCACTATAACAAATATAATATCTTTACAAGCTTACAAAGATCTCTTTTACCCTCCCTATGTAAAATTCAAAATCTAAACCTATAGACTTTTCAAAAGATCTAAGAACCAGAGATCCCTTCTCTATTCTACCCACTAGAAACCTATCTAGCCAAGCTTTAAAGATCACAATTTGTTATATGAACAACCAACAACAAAATCACACAATATTAATCAAAACAACTAAGCAAATGATTCAAGAAAGATATAACCTCTAATTCCTCAGTGCAATGAAGGAAATTAAATGATCAAACCAGACTGAGAATGAATGCAATGATCTTTCTTAATGACATCTTTTGACAAAAACTTGAACACAATCTTCACATTATGTAGTAGATGACTCAACAAATGAAAATCTTCATGATTCTTGATTCTCTTTTGAATTTCTGTTTCTACTGTGCTTTTGTGATTTTTGAACTCTCAGAAAATGAATTACACAAAACTTGTTCGAAAACAAAAATCCACACACAACAGAATAAACTCCTTCTATTTATAAAAAATAGAATTAAATACCTGTAATCTATTAAAGTGTTCATCAGAAATCTGGAAAAAAATCTCAAGAACAAATAATCGATTAATCCTTCTTGTAATCGATTATTCCAGGAGGTCAGGATTTTCTGATACACTATTGTAATCAATTAATGTCTCAAATAATCGATTATCATAGGAAGTATGCAAAACTCAACAAAGCATATTTAATCAATTACAACAATCTGGTAATCGTTAAACCAGATAAAAAAGCCTATGTGAATTATACAGAGACTCAGATAATCGATTATCACAGAACG
>PYAF01001928.1:195190-206961 GCA_007407185.1 Glycine tomentella
ATCTGTATAAGTTATATATCTGCCTATTGTGTGTATGTTTTATCTGGATCAGTTCTGTCTGTTTTATGCTTTAGTTGTGTTTTAAATTCATACATAATGTAATCAAGATAAACGATCTTGTCGCTTCCGCACACCGCATGTACAACGCTTTTAGCGTGGTTTGGTATCATTAATGTTAGCACGTCCGGGGTGTTACAATAACAGATAATAACAGACAATTATCTAATTTCGAATAGGAGATAATGTGTACCTGATTGATATATTATTACTTGTACATAAGTGACAATTAGTAGATAACCTGTTGGGATATTATATGATAAGGTGGTTGCACCTATTTGAATATCCTGAAATATTTGATATGTTGTTAGTGAGAAGATAATATTGTTGATGTCCATGTTCCTGTAGCAATGTTGATGTACGTGCTCCTGTAGTGTTGTTGACATGGAACCCGGACACGTATGTCCGGGTTGACACTTGGAGGCTGAATAAGCGCCTATTTAATATGGCAGTGCTGACGTGGAAGATGTCCACGTGTATGATGACCTTTATGAGATAACCATGTATCATTTTACTATTTTGGACTGTACAATATATATTTTAAGTCATTGATAAGTCCTTATATAGCAGCTTTAAATCTATAATTAATTTATATTGAAAATTACCATGAAAAAATACAGAAAATGACTTGTTTTGACTACCGGTATTTTTGACATTTTGACATCTATAATTTGGGGGCGGGGGGTGTTCGGGTCCATTACGTTTTCAATTGTCTATAGTAACTAGTAATATAGTTTCACCATATATCCTCGCATGCATTAAGAAATTTTGAGGAAATTAACTAGTCAAGGTGGAATTACAATTAAGATATTTATGAGCTTACAAAGTTACATAATAAAGAATAATTTGTGAATTGTCGATTGTGGTTGTTTGAAACGAAATTGAAAAATCATTTCCTTATCATCTAAGTTTGACTTAGAAAGTATTTTATTCTAAAACTAGAAAGGGACAACTGTTATCCACATAAATTTAGTCAATTTCGCGGGAAGAGATCATTTATTTTATTTCATTTTTTTTTATTATAGCTAGGATGACTTAATTTTCAACGATGTTAATAGAAAAATTATTTTCTTCTTTGGACTTATTGATACAGAAATAATTTTCCATTGCGTCGCAGTTATTAAATTCCTTAAACACGCATACTGTTGTTTTGACTGCACTGTAAATCGTAGACCTGTTAATGGGAGACTCGGGAGAGGCAAGATGCAGAATTTTGAAGAAATTAGGTTAAATTAGTTTTTTTCTCTGTAATTTATTTTTTAGATTTGATTTAATTTTGTTTTTTCTGAGTCAAATTGATTCTCTAATTTTTAAAATTGATTCAATTTGATTCTACCATCTAAGTTGGATCAATATATTGATTCACTTTGTGGCGGTTTAAGGTCACTGAGATGTTTTAAACAACCACAAAACAAATATTTTCTAATAACATCAATTTAATTTAGACCGCAATATCAGATTGCATTAATTTTAAAAATTAACGAACCAAATTGAACACGAAAAAAATAAAGGACTAAATTGAAACTAAATAATAATAAATTAGAAGACTAAAAACCTAATTTAATCTTAATCTAATAAACTTATACTAATTAATGGAGTTAATTTCCATGCAATTTTAAAAAATTACACTATCAACTAATGAAAAATTAGGATAGGTAAAACTTTGAAGACTAAAATACAACTTTGGTCCTTCTATTTTTTCAATCTGCACTTGTAATCTTTCTTTCTATTTTAAAATGAGACATTTGGTCCTCTTTTTTAGAAAATCTATAATTTTGGTCCAATACTCAATTTGCCTACTTTTATTTCTTATATTTTAATCAATAAAATCAATTCTTGATGGTAATTTACATGAATATGTTAGGTTTAGAGTTCTGTATCAAAGTAAAAGAAATAAAACTTAGGCAAATTGAGGATTGAACAAAAATTGCATATTTCTAAAATATAGGGACTCAAATGTGTTGATTTAAATATGAAGAGACCAAAATTACGAATTAAGTATAATAGGGGGACCAAAGATGTATTTAAGCCAACTTTTAAAGTATATTCATGGTAAAAACATCTTTCACGCGTTAGGAAATAAATTTATTTCTTCTAATCAAGACATGCATACAACTAAGGAAGTTCAAGAGCAATTATTCTTTATCTCAGTTTTCGCTTGCCATAATGTCCTACAACACTATGCGTGTTTAAGGAATTTAATATGTTAGTGCTTACACTAAAGAAACAAGTATTCTTTATGCCACTTCTGGCACACCTTTAATCTCCTCCGAAGATTAATAAACACCCAAGTATTATTTGGTCACTAAGTCATTTCTAGCTTTCCAAACAAAAGTTTGAATGTATAAAAAATCAAATAAACTCTCAAAGAGAGGATGTATAATGAAGCACAATATTACTAGACTTTGCAAAGCAAAGGATAACTTTTTTAGTCTTAGTCTAGATCGTTTAGAGATTTGAGCAGACTTTCAACACTTAGGAAATTTCAAAATGCTATGCATTTTACTGTAGTGCTTGATGCTCCTTTTATAGGCTTCAAAAAATGTCAATTGTCACACAAATACAGAATGTAAAGTGGCAACTTGAGGTGGAGACAAAAAAGGGACAATGATACTAGCATTTCCATGACGCGTTTCACTACTCATACTATTTTGTAGAGAATATTTGTTTCTGTCGAGTTGTTTCTGTACATACTTGAATTCAAATGATTAGTTATTCAAAACATACAAGGGAACAAATATTTTCGACCTTCTAGAATATGTATCAACCTCGTGTTGTGTACAAGTGTATGAACATGGATTTGGACGTTATTTGACTTAGATATAAAATACCAGTGCAAGTACTTTAGCTTCAATTGGATGCTTAAATGATCTCATATATTGCATACTAGTTGGTTTTCACAAATATTTGGACACTTGCTTGTTTATAGTGCGTTGAATGCTAGATACTACTTAGGAAAAACAAGTGCCTTCCAAAAAAAAAAACTTAAGAGAAACAAGTTCCGTGTGTGTTTGGATATTTAGATAATAAAGCATAGGGTTGGGATTTCATTACCAAATATGTTTGGATGATGTGTTACATGTTGTAACATCCTTCTAATTACTATATTATGCCTAGGTCATAATACGTAACTAGAAAATGTTAACTTTTCTAACGTAAAATTTTTAACCAAAATTGGTTAAGAAAAACTTATCTCAATATTAGAAAATTACGCTTATATTGATCCTGTAGAGAATTTTTGGTCTCTTTAATAAATTACAACTTAATAATATCTTGTAAATAATATTCCCTACAATAGTAGTAATGTCTATATATTATAAAGCATATAACAAAATGCTACAAGTCCACAACTTTAAAAGAAATCTTCCAACTTGTCCTCACTCTGTAACTCCTCTTTTCGATTTACCTGTCTGGAATGACACAAGAACATACTAAAACAGTGAGAATTCCAAAGAATTCCTAGTAGGTGAAAATTTGCTTATCATACAGTGTCATCGTCATTATTCCAACTACTTCGGTTTATACTTCTTCTGACCATCAAAATTACTAAACCATTTTATTAAATAGGTCTATTCATCCTATAATTAAGAGAAAGTTCTATAGATTTTATGTACCATTTTTTCATATTTTTCTGATGCTTGAGCTTTCTTGAATACAGCCTCAAAGTTGTCATCTTCTAAAATTTGTAGAAATTTTATTCTAGAGTTTTGTGTCACAAAATATGTTGATACTTAGTCAGCTAAGTGTATTCTATAATTTCATCAAGTTTCTATAAAATTTCTAAAGTTATTTGAGCATTTTTGGGCTAGGGGTCTTTTGGTAATTATGCCATTCAACCTGGGGGTATTTTGGTCATTTTCCAAAAAATGTCCAAGGGCATTTTGTAATTTTCATCTTAAGGGTTTCTAGTAATTTCTACTTCAAGAAAAGAGTGATATACTCATTTTATATTTGTATTCTAATATCATCACATTTCCATAAATTAATTATGAATATAATTTTTGAGGATGTTACACATGTAATGCTTAATAAAACCATTAGTTCATTCAAGATTTTAATATAATTGTTATAATCAAAACCATAGATTTTTTAGGGACTAGACTAAACTAACTTTTACTTACCTTTTTGGTACTCATAAGTGCAATTACTTCATCTATCCCTTATTTAAATCCTTGTTTCTACCTCTTAATTTTTAGTTCAAAAAGATTTAGTTTTTAAGCATTTAATTTATTATGTAAATGTGGAATTTAGACTCATGTTTTTAATCTTTTGATAATTAGAAATTAGAGTAAGGCTTTGGAGCATCTCAGAATCAAGGACAAAGCAGACTGTTATCGTTGGCCCAGCCAGACAAGGAATCTGACACAACTAGACACAAGTCAAAAGCAATAGAAGAAATTCTGGCCCAACTAGAATGAAAGGCTAGCTTAGTTAGCAAACTGACAGAGAGACTAATTTTGAGAAATGAAGTTCTGGCATAGCTAGCCAGATGGTGTGCCCAACCAGAATCCTTCCAGTAAGCATTACTAAAGCTCTGACCCTGCCTGGTCATAATTTTGGTATTAGGTTTGGACGACCATTCATATCCACATTAAGTTTTGATGATTAACAAAGAATATAAATTGTTGATATATTAATGAGTTTATGACAAGTGGATAGGATCAACGTTATTAAAGGACTTAACTGTTATCTACATATAATGTCCACTCAAAGAGGGGAAATCCTCTGTTGATTATTATGGCAAGTGATGCATTCTTTATGTTAACCAATGTTATACACTAAGTGCAATTATCACTCACGTCCAGTAGGTAAGAGTTTCGTACATACTTTCAAAGTCATCAACACAGTTCGAAAAGACTGTGATAGCCGAAAAAGGGACTACACCTATTCTCTCTCATGAATTTTTAGTTTGCCTCTCTTTATTTGAATTGTTAACATTTGAATTTAATGAAAGGAAAGAGTAGAATAGAATATAAGGTCTACATAGAATATTCCTCAAGGGTTGCTTTCATCGAGTAAAAGGAGCACAACAACTGTCTGTACTTCTGCTCATTTCCTCTCAAATCAGAGAATGCCATTGATATGTGCCTAGCACATAATGCTTTTCAAGCTTAATTAGATCGTTAAATGCATCATTTTATATGATAAATAGCTTCCAATTGGTGTGAATGTAACTTATGTGCTTCAATGAGGTATTTTGGTCAAGATTGAATGATTAGCAGGTGAATTAGCAAGGAATTTTGCAGAACAGAAGATCCCGCGCCGTTCCCGCGTGCCAGGAGCGCGGTTCCTTTTGAATGTTGGCTCCATGAGCGCCGTGCCCGCGCCAGGAGCGCCACAGGTCGCAGAGTCTGCATAATGAGGGAAAAACAGAGATTTCACGGGCTACACTATAAATAACCGAAGCCTCAGCATTAGAGAGAGCTTTTGGACGAAAGTCACTACCAAAGGAGGAGAAAGAAGGCTTGGGAGCTGAGCTAGGGTTTGGGTGTGAGGGGAAGAGGGTTCTTCCCTCTTCCCTTCCTCTTCTTCCTTGTACATATCATCAAGCATGCTTCTTTTTGTTGTACCAAGGCCATCCATGTTTAGGTTTGGCTAGTTTCCTTTTGTAGTTAGGGCAAATACTCTATGTAACTTCCATTTGGAATGGATTGAATGTTATTATTCCTTTATGCTATGTTATTTCATTACACTTTGCTTGAATCTCTTCATCTCTTTCTTAGACTTGATCAATCTAGGTAAGAGCTTAGAGCTAGGGTTCACAATAGGGATATTGGGGCTCTAGTCTTGGAACCAAGTGTGGTGACTTGTTCTACATTACCTAGGGATAGGGATGTAGGCTTGCAATCCTTCCTAGTGCATCACTTAATGCTTAACCTAATAAATGCTACTAAGGGATTAGGGTATTGAAAAGGGTTAAAGGGTTAATGTCACTAAGGGATTAGGGCTTAACTATTATTGAATGAGGATGCATGATTGAGTAGCTAGTATAGATGAATGTAGTAAACGATCCATGTAAGAATGTCAGGAGCATGGGGTGTAGGTCTCCCTAGCTACATTAGCTTACGTTTGGTACAACCATTATCTATTTTGTTTATAATACCTTATGTTTATATTTAGCTTTTAATTTACTTTGTCCAACAACATTTCTCTCAAATATCTTTCGTCATCCAACCTATCGATACGATTTATAATTTAATTGGTTAAACAATCCTCGTGGGAACGATAACTCTCTTATCACTTTATTACTTGAGCGACCGGTGCACTTGCTAAGTGAAAGCTTTCATGGACATAGGAGAGAGGTTAACCCTCATATCCTTGACTAGAAATTGTTTGGCAAACTCTATAGCACCAGTTGAGGATATCAAAGACTTGTGTGTGGATATCTTAACACCAAGTCGTTGTAAGCCTAGCCAGTACTGTTCCACCACAAGTGGATTGGTGATGAGAACATCATCACCTAATATAGCATACCTGTCGAACAGGATCCCAGGTCTAACCTGTTCTGCAGCCCACCACACCAAAACATGATGGGTGAACGCGAACAAAGGCCAATAACCATAATAGCCTAACGGTTGACTGGTCACAAAGGACACTTGAGACAGAGACCTCTTAACGAAGGGTTCCTCAAATACATTCGTCCCTAATAAATTACGGAAATAATGGATTTAGTGTGTCAAAATTACAGAAAATTACAAAAACAATTAAAGCGAGTTTAATTAATTCAAATAAAGTGTAGGATTTGACTTCATCGTTCATACCCTCAGTATCCAATTAACATTACCATGTATAAAGCATTTTCTATCATTATTGATGCACACATTAAATCACACCAAATTGATCCCTCACGTTTGAGAATCCTAAGGATATTTATCAAATATCGATCTCTCGCATACAAAATAAATATGCCAGCATTATAAACATAATCTCGTGTTTGTTTGAAATCAAAACATTATGCTCTATTCCTAGCGATGTAATGTAAAAAGTAAAATCATTCAGTTCAAATCCTAAGAGCACTTTCCAGTCACACTTAGAATCTAATTTCATGAAATTAGTGATCAAGTAGAATCAAGCATTAAGAACATAATGAAATCACCAATAATAAGTAGAAAAGATTGATGTGTTGCAAACACATCTTAGTTTTAGGCTAGTTTTAGGTTATGATTTAGTTAAATAGTTAAGAAAATAGGTTAGAATTAGTTTAATTGTTGATTATGTTTAAATTTATCTCAATTCATTACCATTATTGTATTTCAGGGCTAAAAGGAGGAGAAACAAGGCAAGAAAAGAAGAAAAGCAAATCCAAGGTCTCGTGCGGATGCGCCATAATCTGCACAAGTCGTGCCACAATGGAAAATACAGGCACCCAACTCGAAGAAGTCACGCCACTCGCGCCAGGATCCGCGTGAGTCGCACTGTAAGGACCCTCATTTTTGGTACCAGGCTTCTTCAAGAGAAAACCTGGTTGTAGGTGTGGCGCGGTTGGCGCCATGGTTGGCGCTGATGGTGCCAGACCCACTGGAAAGTGGTGCCTGGAGCGCCAGATCCACGCTGATGGCGCCATGATCTCTGGAATGTGGTGCCAGGGGCGCCAAAACAGCGCTGGAAGCGCCAGGTTCTCTGGAGGTCCATGCCAGGGGCGCCATATTTCCAGCCGGCGCTGATGGCGCCAGGTGTGGCGCTGAGGGCGCCAGAGTCTCTGGAAGATGGCGCTGGAGGCGCGGGAGTGGCGCTGGGGGCGCCAGACCCATCGCAATTGTGGCCCGATCAGCGCCAGAGGTGGCGCGATCCGCGCCAGAACTCGGGCAGACTGAGTATATAAGGCCAAAAACGCGAAAAAGAGAGGGAGATCAGCTTCTTCTTCCTCCTTGGACCTCCAACCTCCATTAAAGACCTTCCAAGCTTTTAGGGACCTAGGTTGATGACCTAAACACTTGTTTTAGCTGTGGAAACTTGAGAGAAACCTTTGAAAGCTATAATCCTTCATTTGTTTTCTTGAAAACCCCTTGTGAGTGAGAATTGGATTCTCAAGAAAAACTCGGAGAACTTGAGAGTGGTGAGGACCCACGGCTCGGAAAGGACAACAGAGCTCGAGAAAGCTGTCCTGAAGTCTTTTTGGTCGCCACTGAGGTAAGAAACTCGAGTTTCCCTGGTTGATTTGGGATTTGTGGTTTTCCTGTGAATAGTGACCCATATGAGCTGGGGCTAGAATTAGCCCAGGGTCCTGTAGAGAAACTTGTTTAGAGTGATGTATAGATGAAGGATTAGCTTTCAGTTTTTAATTTAGATGACTTTGAATCTTGGCTCTGTGGCTTGTATGTGTGGCTGTGTGATAAGTCACTGGGGGTTTTGGAGCCATGTCAGAGCCTTGATTATGCTTGTGTTGAGCCTGAGAGGCTAATGGGATGGTGCCTTGATTGAGGCTTAGACCATTTCAGGGATATATTGAATTATGGGCTATTAGGAGCCAGAGCTCAGGCATATTATATACATTGAGTCTGTGATGACTCAAAGGCTTTGAATGCAACCCAAATGGACCTTGAAGGGGTCTATGAGTAGCCTAGTATGGGCTAGACTTGATTGAACCCTAGGATAGGGGAATTCTGTATATGATATGTTCTATGCTTGGATACCTGTGGATTGGTTTTGATATGGATATATGCCTTGATTAGGCCGTGATTGTGAGATTGTTGGTGGCGGGAGCCACAGAGCAGAGACCGGATCACAGATTGAGACCTTGCCAGGTAAGTTCAGTGTCCCTGAGGATGAATTCCCATTTTGGTTGCACACCACACTTTTGGGGAGTGTTGGTCATGATTCATAATGCATGCATTGGCTGTTGCATTGCTTATATTGATATTGTGTGCATTTGCATTGGATGAATGTATGCTGTGATTGGGATATCTCTGTTGGCCAATAGATGAATATAGGCATTGAGGAGCTCTGCCATATATATTGATGTGATACTGACGTTTAGGAGCTCCGTCAGGGCGTTGAGGAGCTCCGCCAGGCATTGAGGAGCTCTGCCACCTGTATGATCATGATATGATGAGGGCCAGATGGCCAGGCCAGTGGGCCATGTTTGATATGCTTGCCTGATGTGTGTATTGTGAATCTGTGGGCCAGGGTGGGAATGGTTTCCCAAGGACCCTGAGCTTACTGAGATATGTTATCTCACCCCGTGTGGGGATTTATGATTTCAGGTGACTTTTCTGGACGAAGAGAGCTGTCTCAGGGCAGGAGGCCCGAGTAGAGACGTTTCTGCTTGACTGAGAAGCAGCAGATGGAGCTTGAAGGCTCAGATTTGTTTTGATTATATTTTGTACCCTTGAGAAGGGTTGTATAGTTCTGTATACCCTCGAGGAGGGCTGTTATTCTTTTGTATCACCACGGTATGGTGAAGACACTGATGTATATGACTATGTACAGAACTATTTGAGATTATGACATGAGACTTTTCCCTGAGTATAATTGTTGTATTTTGACTATCTGCCTGTATGTTCAAGTTAACTGTCTTTAAGATGTATGATATGAGAAACTGGATCAGCAGGGGCGTGAGATATGTTTCTGGTGTGTTTGTTGTCTTGATATATTGTTATTCCATACATAATGAATCAAGAAAAGCGATTCTATGCTTTCGCTGAGGTCTTATTTATGTTTTAAGCGCTAAACTGGTATTATTAATGATAACACGTCGGAGGCCTACGGGGTGTTACACGCGTGATGAGTCACTATTTACCTTTATTTTCTCACCTTTTTGTACTCATTTTAATCCCTGATTTGTGTTTAATCGTTTATATTTTGCACTTTTCTCATTTAGGATTTAATTGGACCGATAATTCAGATTTTAACTAAATTGGATTTTTTTGAGTTTAATTATTCCAATTTATATTTTCAGGGCAGTTTAATAATAAATGGGCTTGGAATTAATTCATGGACTTGAAGATGGGAGTGCCACGCCAGCATCATTTTCCACATTAGCATTTTATTTTTGTTTTATTTTATTTTAGTGAATTCTTAGGCTAAAATTGTTAGGAAAGGCCCATTCTTTTGTGAGATGCAGTCACTATATATTTCGAATACTGTGCCCATGCAGAAAAACAACACTATTTATGCTCAGTTTTTAGGGTTTTGGAATATTTTCGTTTTCTGTTGTTTCTCTGCTTTAGGGTTTCATTTTGTTTGAATATAGTTGCGTTTCAATTTCAGTGCCTATTTTCGTTTCTGTTTCAAGTCTCTAATTTCGTTTTCGTTTTCTTCTTATTTCGTTTCAGTTGCGTTTCTGTTGCTATTTTCGAATTAATGGAAAGCTAAATCCTAGGGTTGGGCCCTAGGATAGATTGCAAAACCCTAAATGGAGGTTCTCTATAATTGCAATTCGTTATCTGCTTGGTTCTTCCTTGTTGGGCTTCTGTTCTGTATTTTTCGAATTAGAGTCATGCTTAATGATTCTGATATTGATTGATTCAGTAATCTCAGGTTGCTTAATCCTGAGAGCTTGCCCTGACGAGGTTCGCGTTTGCTTAATTTGTGTAAGGAAGTTTTAGGTTAATCTTCGCTTAGTAGATTAATCTGGACTACTGAGGATTAAGTCAGGATAGATTATCTTTCGTGAACCGAGGATATTAGAGGCGCAATCTGTTCTAAGGTTTGACTTGTTTTAATCACTGCAATTAATTGATATTTCTGTTTTATTTTAGATATTCTTGCATTCTGTTAAAAACCCCCCCTTTACACGTTTTTAATCCCTAACGCAGACAATTGATCCTTGAGAGACGACCTAGGAGTCACTTCCTAGTACTACATTTAAACTGTATTAATTTGGCCGAGTACGACCTTGATCAAATTTTGGCGCCGTTGCCGGGGATCATCAGTTCTGCATTTAGGGTTTTAGTGTGTGTGTGTGTGTCTGTTCTGGTGTATGTGTTTCTTTGTTTCTATTTTGTTTGTGTTAGTGTTATTTTTGCTTTATGTTCTGTGAATATTGATCATTGTTGCAAGTGGTAGAGAAGCAAAGTAGCATTCGAGTTAAGCTGAGAATTTCACTCTGATAACCAATGGAACAGTAACTTGAATTGGCCTGCTTGCTTCCTATATCAGTTCCTATTTTTAATTGTGTCTTGCTATAATTGTGCTTCGAGCTATTTGTTTCTTGCATATTTGGTTGTGCTGATCAATTCTGCAGGTCCACTTAAGGTACTCAGCAAGCAATTCGTGGATACCAGAGGAACAGCAAGCAACAGGAACAGCATGAACAGTAACTAATTTTTCTGAATTATTTGTGATTTTTGGTTTTGATAGCTACCAGAGCTAAAATGAAGGCCCCAGTTTTAAAGACTCCACGCTATCAGCGTGGAGGTTCACGCCATTAGCGCCAAGAAGCCACAAGGGCCGCGCTACCCATGCCATAGGCCACGCGAGTTGCGCCACAAGCCAGAAGCAACCCCTCCTTGCGTGGACTTCACGCGATTAGCGTGGAGTCCCACGCTATCAGCGCCATCCATTCGAAAGGCCCGCGCGGGACCTCGCGCCATCAACGTGACATTGATTTTCTTTCCTGAATTAAACTTATCTGTTTCGAAATTTGCAGGAAAAAGCCTTTGTTACCAGAATTAATCTATCTTGAAGGCAATTATAAATATGAACCTCTGGGATGAAGAAAAATATCTTTTACACATTAAAAACATCATTCTAAACCAATGGAAATCAAGAAT
>PYAF01001928.1:236365-252039 GCA_007407185.1 Glycine tomentella
CTATATTTAGTTATGCTTCTCATTATAAATAAATCTGGTGAGGATAATCGTTTATGTTACTTACGAATTATAAAATTAGCAAGCAAAGCGAAACGAATTTTCGTGAAAAAATTTATACTAATTTAATTTTAATACAAAGTGGACACGTAATTTTATCTAAAATCAACCGAGCACGAGAGAGTAACGAGAGGCGTTACAGTTAATAGTTCTGTCAGCTAGCTACAAAGTCATCCTTGTCGGTCTGATTTCTACTTCTCTTATCCGCTTAAGCATGGACAATGGAATGAGGTTAATGCTTGCACCTAAATCAAGAAGTGCCTTTCGCACTGATAATCTCCCAATGTTATAGGAATTGTAAAACTACCGGGATCTCTAGATTTTTCTGGAATGGTCTTTTGGATAATTGCACTACAACTTGCATCCAACTCTATTGTTTCATCATCCTTGTATCTTTTCTTTCATGAATTTTGCATTTGTTGGCATTTGCTCCAATGCTTCAGAGAAAGGAATGTTAATTTGTAGTTGTTTAAAAATATCTAAGAAACATTTGTACTGCCTTTCCTTTGCTTTCTTTGACGGAGTGTGTGGATAAGGCATATGCTGAACTGGTGGAGGATTTAGTACAACTTTGCCTTTATCAGTTGTTTTTTGCTTCTCCTTTTCATTTGTCACCTTCTCTTCAATATTTTCTTTTGTCACCACTTCATCATTTTTCTCATTTTCTTTTTCAACTCCTTTCTTTTCATCATTGTTTTCTACAACTCCTTCATTTTTCTTTTTGTCATCATCATCTTTCAAACCAACCACAGTCCCCTCCTTGTTGTAATCAACTTGCATTGTTCTTTTGGGTTGACTTGTGTGTTTGTTGAGAAAGATCCACCTCCATCCTCAGAGAGTTGTTTTGCAAGTTGTCCCGCCTAAACTTCAAGATTTTTGATGGAAGCATCAATATTCTTTTGATAGGTGATGGACATCCGCATAAACTGAGTTAGAGTGTCTTCCATTTTTTACACTCTATCAGGCTGAGCATGTTGTTGTGGACCCCTATTTGATGGACCTGTATAAGAATTATTAGAAGAACCTGTATATGAGCTGTTAGTGGGACCTGCAAAAGAAGAGTTAGTGGGAGTAATATATACATTATTATTTTGTCTCCAACCATACGGTTGATTTGAACCTGGACCACCTCGGTATCCTTGGTAATTTCCTTGATAATTCTATTGAGGTCTGTTCTTATTCTGCAAATAATGAGCCTTTTCTTCTAGTTGACAATCACTAGGTGCTGGACAGTGGCCATTTTGATGTTCTCCACCACAGAATCACTTCTCAGAAATTCGTTGAACATGATGAGCTGTGTGTGTTTTTTGTGATCCTCCATGCTGGAATTGTTGTGGAAGTTGGCCTATTTGTTTTGTTAAGGCCTCTATTTACTGAGTTAACAATTTATTTTGAGCTAGAATAGCATTTTGAGTATTAAGCTCCATGATATCTTTCCTCTGTATTGGAGATCTATCATGGTGAGATTGGTAATCACTGGCTGCTATAGAGTCAATGATTATGATTGCCTCCTTCGTGCTCTCCAGCTTAGGCATCAAGAATAATTTTTGTTTGAGGTCTCAAACCACTGTAAAAAATGTGTAGTTGTGCAGCATCATCAAAGTTATGGTTTGGGCACCTTCGCAGTAATGATTTGATCTCTCCCATGTCTCACATAGAGGTTCATCTGCTCCATGAGAAAAAGTAGCAATTGTTGATTTTGCGCTTATAAATCTGGATGGAGGAAAGAATCTAGCAATAAATTTTTCCTCCAATTCTTCCCAAGTGCTGAGACTATTGTTTGGTTGGGATTGAAGCCAAGTCTTTGCTTTACCAGTCAAAGAAAATGGAAAAGCTCTAAGATAAACAACTTCAGCATCTTCTTCATGATCCATTCCAGCAAAGGGATGAGAGCCAATTAGACCGAGTAATGCTAGCTTCAATTCCACAATTTTATTGCTGAAAGGAGGAATTACTATGTTGTTGTAATGCTTTGGTCCCTATTGGTAAGCATAGTCACTAAGAGTTCTCCTTGGTGGTCTATTTCCTTCTCCTCCTTTGTCAGCCATATTATCAATTATAGGTGCCTTTTCTGGTGAAGGAGAATCGATAGAATTTTCACTCGGTGGCTTATTGGCTTCTTGTTTCTTTTTCTTCCTGTTCTTCCTTTCTGTTTTGGTAATTTTTGGATCAAACAAAGATTTATCTGCAGAAAACTTACCTCGCATAAAGGAAAAAGAACAAGCTACGATATCATGTAAGCACCCAGGTTTAGTGAAAATAAAATATAATACAAGAATTTTACAAAATCAAATCAAAATAATTAAAGAAAATGCCCTACTTAAATGAAAATTTAAATCTAAAAGAACTAAGTAAGTGACTCAAGTCCTTGGCAACGACGTCAGAAACTTGTTGGACTCTTGGCAAGCATAATGTCATCGCAGGTTACAAAATTTATAATAGTTCGTCTCCACAGGGACTTGAGTTACTCAATTATTTTAAATAAAAGTAACAACTTAATAGTTTATGTACAACAAGTATAAGCAGAATTTCATGAGTTTGTGAAAATAACAAAATTACGAATTTAAAGAAATTACGGAAATAACGGATTTAGTGCGTCAAAATTACATAAAATTACAGAAACAATTAAAGCGAGTTTAATTAATTCAATTAAAGTGTAGGATTCGACTTCACCGTTCATACCCTTAGTATCCAATTAACATTACCATGTATAAATCATTTTCTGTCATTATTGATGCACACATTAAATCACACCAAATTGATCCCTCGCATTTGAGAATCCTAAGGATATTTACAAATATCGATCCCTCGCATATGAAATAAATATCCCAGCATTATAATGATAATCTTGTGTTTGTTTGAAATTAAAACGTTATGCTCTATTCCTAGCAACGTAACGTAAAGAGTAAAATCATTCAGTTCAAATCCTAAGAGTACTTTCCAGTCAAACTTAGAATCTAATTTCATGAAACTAGTGATCAAGTAGAATCAAGCATTAAGAACATAATGAAATCACCAATAATAAGTAGAAAAGAATCATGCATATATCAAATGTTTAAAGAGATACATAAGGTTACAAATATTACATCCAATCCTTAGGAGAACTTAGCCGATCATTATGGAGAGCACAAGATCAACTGAAGACATGATGAAGGAAGCGATCACCAATCCTTTACGGCAGAGTTTCCTCACCAATTTCTCTCTTCTCTCACCTCTCTCTAAGTCTCCTTGTTGCTAGTTTCGTTCATGGTGTCCTTGCTCTTCACTTTGCATGTCCTTTTATAGAAAAAGTGGAGCAGGTCAGGTGAACTCAGCCAGGTGAGCTATTCCTTAATGTTGTAGATCCTTCATTCACCCAAGCGAGCTATTTACTCATGATTTACTCGCCCAGGTGAGTTGAGACTTAGCCGTAAAGAAAGATTAACTCGCCCAGGTGAGCTAATTGCTAGCCTGCGCGATTTTGACTTCCAGAAAAATCTTCTTTTGACCTTTTTGCCGTTTTCCCTTGTCTTGGTTGTTTCGGATGCCACAGATACACTTTGATAGTTATTGAAACATCAAAATTGAGTGGATTAATCTTCCAAAATTTGAATACATTTATATATGTACAAAATATAAAACAACTCGGATTAGGGCAAGTTTATAAGAGAATTTATTGAAATCAAAAGATAAGTGCTTGTATTAAAATCCCAAAATAACTAAAATATGGCACTTATCAGCTATAGAGATGTAGTCAAAGGATTAAGAATCTGATCTCCATCAGAAAAAAAGGTCAATATGAGTAGAGATGTCATCATTGTTGAATTCTCTATGATGCATTCCAAATCTGAAGAAGATTCGAGTAAATCTAATAAGGATGTCACCAAGCAAAAGGAGTTTGAGAGCCCCACACTTAGAAACTTTAGTGATTAAAAGCAGTTTGAAGCACCTGATGAGACCGATTAGGATCTTCGAATGCGACCTCAACATTAGAATTTTGCACCATTTAAGGAGTTTGACTAAATGAGTTTGAATCATTAGAAGTATCCGAAAACCACAACACCCAAAATATTTCAAACACAAATCAAAGCACCTTAAATATATGGCTTTGATAATGTAGTGTCTTATGCAATATAGGTAGCAAAAAAAATCATTTCATTTGAACAAACCACTTATCAGGAAACAATTTCTTATTCTAAAGCTGAAGAGTGGACAATGGCTATGAATGAAGAGATGGAATCCCTTTAGAAAAACTAGATTTGTGATTTAGTTGAATTACTTAAAGGCAAACGGGTAGTGGGGTACAAGTGGATCTTTAAGAAGAAACATGGTTTTTCCAGTGATGATTCATGTGTACAAAAAAAGTCCCTATGATTCATGTGTCTATCATAGTAAGGTAGAGGATGGTTCCCACATTTATATGCTACTATATGTGGACGACATGCTTATAGCATGTCAAGACAAGTATCAAATTCAAAATCTAAAGTCACTACTCAGTAGTGAATTTTAGATGAAAGATATGGGAGTTGCAAAAAAGATTTTGGGCATGGAGATTAAAAGAGATTGAGTCCATAAGAAGTTTTTCTTATGTCAGAAGGAATACATTCAGGAAGTGTTGAATTGCTTTAGGATGGCATCCATAAAACTAGTTTGTACACCTTTGGTAACATTTATTAGTCTCATTGAACTCAATGCCACTCAGTCAAAATTAGAAAGGGAATACATGTCTTGTGTTCCTTATGGAAGTGTTATAGGTAGTCTCATGTGTACAATGGTATGCACATGACCGGACGTAGCACAAGCAGTCAACGTGGAGAGTAGGTATATAGGTAAACCTGAGAAGGAACATTGATAAGATGTGAAACGTATATTAAGGTACGTTAAGGGTACAACTAATATTGGATTGGTGTATCAAGGTGACACATCTTATGCCCTTGTTGGATATTCAAATTCTTACTACGCTGTAGATTTGGATGCAAGATGATTTGTGGCAGAGTATGCATTCACAATTGGAAATTCTTTTATCAGTTGGAAGACTACACTTCAGCCCACAATTTCCTTGTTCACTACAGAAGCTAAGTACATGGCTCTGATAGAAGCAACAAATGAAGGTATCTGGCTGAAAGGTCTTATTAGCGATCTCAGGTTTTCATAGGATATAACTATCATTTTCTACTATAGTCTGAGTGCAATTTGTTTAGCGAAGGATCAAGTCCATCATGAGATGACTATACATATTGACATCAGATACCACTTCATTCGTACTAAGAAGAGGATTGTAGTTTAGAAAGTTGATATGAAGGAGAATCCAACTAATATGTTCACAAAGCTTGTTCCTCGAAACAAAGAAGAGGATTATGTTCACAAAGCTAGTCTGAGTGCAATTACTTAATGTAGATTGCTGGGAATAAACGATTTTACATCTAATTCATAATTATTATTGAACCAAGGTGGAGATTGTTTGAAGAAATAGTGGATGACACTGAAAGAGGTGATTGGTCGACATTGCGGATATTATTGCATAATCTAGCCTTTTATGTTGGAATCTTCTTCTGTCCAGTGGCGCGCGTCTAGTCTGTATTAGTTAGTATGTTAATGGTTCATTAATAGTATTACTGTTATAAATGATTTTTGGTTATTCTGTTATGTCTATATGCTCCTATAAAAGGATTTTGTCAACAGGGTTCAAAGAGAGTTAGAGAGAGATTTTTAACCCAAAACTTTGTCGTACTATTTTCTGTAATTCACAATAAATCTCCCATTGTTGTGTGATCTCTCTTATCCTTCTATCATTTGTTTTCCCTATCTATTTTCATATTTCTCAGTCTTAAACCCAACAAGGCATTCAAATATGTATATGTTTGGACCATGTGATGGTTGGAGACTGAGTACTGTTAGACTTTGGCAAGCATACCAATTTGTCGCTATAAGTTACAAAATTTATAAAAGTTCGTCTCCACAGGGACTTGGGTTTACTCAGTTAATCCAAATAAAATTCAACAGTTTAATAGTTATGTACAAAGAGTGTAAGTGAAAGTTCCTTTGTTTGTGAAATAACAGAAAATACATATATAAAGAAAATGAAAATATAACGAATTTAGTACGTTTGGTATTACATAAATTATGGAAACAATTAAAGCGAGTTTAGTTAATTCAATAAAAGTGTAGGATTGGATTTCATCGTTCATACCCTTAGTATTGAATTAACCTTACCATGCATAAATCATTTTCTATCCTTATTGATGCACACATTAATTTATCCCAAATTGATCCCTCGCATTTGAGAATCCTAAGGATATTTACTAAATATCGATCCCTCGCATATCAAATAAATATCCCAGCATTAATATCATAATCGCGTGCTTAATTGCAATCAAAACGTTATGTCATATTCCTAGCAACGTAACATAATGTGTAAAATCCTTCAGTTCAAACCCTAAGAGTACTTTCCAATCAAACTTAGGATTTAATTTTCATGAAACTAGTGATAAAGTAGAATCAAGCATTAAGGGTAGAATAAAATTACCAATAAGGAGTAGAAAAGATTCATGCATAAATAAAATTTAAAAGAGATGCATAGGAGTAAGAAGATTACATCCAATCCTTAAGAGAAGCTAGCCAATCATTGTGGAGAGCACCTCCTTAATGGAAGAATTGATGAAGGGAACCATCACCACTTCTTTCCGGCAGAGTCTTCACACTAATTCTCACTTCTCTCACTCTCCCTAACACTATCCTAAGCTAGTCTCACATTCTAAGTTGAGAATTTTGTTCCCAGGATGAAAATTTTCAAAATTGGAATGCCTTTGCTCCAAGTTTGCATGGCTATTTATAGGATTTGGTCACCAGCTTGAGCTCACTCGCCCAGGCGAGTGATTTTGCCTGTGTTTGCTCGCCTGGGCGAGTTAATCATATCTCCTTGGAACTTGAAGCTCACTTGGGCGAGTGATTTAGCCTAAGGATGCTCGCATGGGCGAGCTGAAGACTTAATGGTGAAGAAAGGTCATGGGCCTGGATGAGTTTTGGGCCATTTTGCTTCTTACACCTCCCAACTTTGATTTTTATGCCCTTTTCGCTTACTTTGCTTGCTTGGATGCTTCAGATACCATCAGAACCTATCAAAATACAAAATATGATTAGACTAATCTTCTAAAATGTGAAAAACAACAATTACATAAGTACTAAATATCGACTAGGTTTAGGGTAAGTTTATAAACAAATTTACTAAAATCAAAAGATAAGTGCCAGTATTGTAACCCTAATTTTACTAAAATAGGACACTTATCAAGTACATTTGGATGGATCCCCATAGTTCATTAATGAAAAGGGTGGAAGAACTTATAAGGGTGATGGCATTCTTGTTCTTCTTCACTTTGGGTTTATCAGTTCCTTTAATATCTAAGAGTGGACACATAGTTTGTGGAGTTCTAGAAGGAATCCAATAACGTGGAATCTTCTTTAGGTTTGGATAGATAGGTTGCAACTAGAAAAGAGTTCCTAAGGCTATTATTTAATTAGCAGGTATAGCCTTATAAGCCTCAGAAGAAGTATGTTGATAATCGTACCTTGTTGATGGAATGAGAGATAGAATGACAAACTATCTTTGGACAGGTTTTTGTTCAGATTTATAAATGAGGTCATTCTTCTTATAGAAGTTTTGCATGTTCCACTTAAAGAAAGTGACAAATTTTTTACTTAAGCTTCTCCTCTTCAGATATGATTTCCTTGGGCAAAGTACTCCAAGGTCTCCATAAGTCCATCCATGTAGGCTTTGGACACATGTCTTTAAACTTAGATAAGATGATAGGAGACAAAGGTGAATGTTATTTAAGTGTTGTAGGTGGACGCTCATGATGAGAGGTTGAAGCATAAACACTTGTAGACTCATTGGAAGGTGAGGGTGGCATCCATACTTTGTCAACGACCACTTTGTTCACTCGAGTTGTCCAGGTTTTTACCTTTCTTAGTACCTTTCATGGAAGAATTGGTTCCTTAGCACTGGACCCCTTAGCAACCTTCTGCTTCTTTTGGACAATACATATTGGTTGTTGTAGACCTTCTGCTTTTCACTTCCTTAGGATAGGTGGAGAGTCATCATCAGTTTCACTCATATCCCCCAGCTTCATGTTGCTGGTGAAATTCTCAGCTTTGTTCCTTAGACTTCTCTATGGAAGAATAGTATTTGGACGCATGCTTTGAATCTTAGAAGGATTGGATACACCAACTTGTTCATGTTTCTTCTTAGTCCTCTTCTCTTTTCTGATAAACTCTTCCTCTTCTTTTTTTTGTTGAGCCTGCCTTCTAGTTTTCTTCTTATTAGCTTTTGATTGCATAATCTTCTCCACTGTGTTGACAATCCCAACCAAATTCAAAGAATTATCTTTATTAGCTTGGACTTTGGTGATTGTTTTTGCATCGTTAGATGATTTCTTCCTCATCCACTCGATGCACCTCCCTTTTTGTCGTGTCAATCCCCAACCTTTATAGCTTTGACGTTAGCAACACCAAAGGTCTACTACTTGGCAATCATTGATCCTTTGAGCTTGATGATATTCTTTGTTTGTGCGTCCAGTTTAGAGTTGAAAATCTAATACACACCCTGCTTCCAAAGAATCTTGTTGACTAGGGATGCATAGTAGATATTCGTATCCACCCAAAGTCTTGGTAGTGCGAAGAATGTTGATGTAAATGGTGCGCGGCAGGTCAAAGGGTATGTTTTCTGTAAGGACCCTCATTCTTAGCACCTAACCCCGCGCTGTCGCGCGGGGATTCACCTGAGAAAACCCTGTGGAGGGTGCCGCGCGGATGGCGCTAGGACTGGCGCGGATCGCGCCACACCCACTGGAAGCTGACGCTGGAAGCGTCAATGTGGTGCCAGGGGTGCCAGAGGTTTTCCAGCCAGCGTGGGTCGCGCGGTTCGCACAGGAAGTGGCCTGGAAAACCAATTTTCTCTGGAATTTCACGCGGTCAGCGCCAGAGGTGGCTCGGTCAGCGCCAAAGGTCTCGAAAGGCTCACACGGTTAGCGCGGGGTTGGCGTTGATAGCGCCAAGTCCACCGCCATTGTGGCGCGGATGGCGCAGGAGGTGGCGCGGATCGCGCCAGACCTCGGGCAGGCTGAGTATATAAAGGGCAGAACGCGAAAATGGAGGGGGAGAGTGAGTTTTCTTCTTCCTTGGACCTCCAACCTCCATTAATGGAAGTTCCAAGCTTTCTGGGATCCTATATACTAGCCTAAACACTTTCCTGAGACCTATAACCTTGTTAGAACCGATTAGAAA
Organism: Glycine tomentella; assembly: GCA_007407185.1. Taxonomy (NCBI): domain Eukaryota; kingdom Viridiplantae; phylum Streptophyta; class Magnoliopsida; order Fabales; family Fabaceae; genus Glycine; species Glycine tomentella. Next base: position 245,681 of record PYAF01001928.1, read on the forward strand.
GCTGAAATCCTTCACTTGTTTTCTTGAAAACCCCTTGAGAGTGAGAGTTTGAGTTCTCAAGTAGAAAACTCAGAGAACTTGAGAAGTGGTTGAGACTTAAGGCGGGAGACGGACACCAGAGCTCGAGGTAGCTGTCCTGAGGTCTCCTTAGTCGTTTCTGAGGCAAGAAATTCGAGTTCTCTTGGGTCTCTGTGAATTTGGGGTTTTCTGAGTTTTGTGACCCACACTGAGCTGGGGCTAGAATTAGCCCAGGGTCCTGTAGAGAAACTCGTTCAGGGCAATGAATAAATGAAGGAATAGCTTTCAGTTTTTGTTTCTGATGACTTTGAATCTTGGCTCTGTATATGCCTGTGTGACTTGTGTAGAGTCACTTGTTGATGGTTCTCTGATAGGCTAGATCCTTGATTATATGATGTTCTGAGCCAAGAGGTTAGTGGAGCAGGGCTTGAGTGGAGCTCAGCCCGTTCTGATGACAATTGAGTTGTGGGGCTGAGGGGAAGCTTGGGATATGTATATATGTAGTGAGTCTGGGATGACTCAGATGACTTGTATTTAGCCCTGATGGACCTTGAGTGGTTCTAGAGCAGCCTAGTGTAGGCTGAGTTTGAATGAACCCTAGGATAGGGGAATTCTATTATAATATGTTCTGTAAATTGTATGTCTGTGGACTGGTTTTGATATGAAATTGTTATGCCTTGATTAGGCATTGATTCTGAGACTGTTGGTGGCGGGAGCCACAGACCTGGGAAGGAACTTCAGAGTAATCCCTTACCAGGTAAGTTCAGTGTTCTCTGGGGATGAATTCCCGTTTTGGTTGCACACCACACTCCTGGGGAGAGTGTTGGTCATGATTCATGCTGCATGCATTGGCTATGGCATTGTTTATGTTGATTTATATGTATCTGCATTGGATATATGCATGATGTGATTGAGATATCTGTTGGCCAATAGATAAATACCGGCGTTGAGGAGCTCTGCCGTGTATTCTGGGCGTTAAGGAGCTCCGCCCGTGGCATTGAGGAGCTCTGCCACATCATGACAGGTACTGACGTTGAGGAGCTCCGCCAGGCATTGAGGAGCTCTGCCACCTGTCATGTACTGAGATTATGATATTGATTTGATATGATGAGGCCAGAGTGCCAGGCCAATGGGCCATGTGTGATATGTTTGCCTAATATGTGTGTGTTGTGAATCTGTGGGCCAGGGTGGGAATGATTTCCCATGGACCCTGAGCTTACTGAGATATGTTATCTCACCCCGTGTGGGGCTTATATGATTTCAGGTGATATGTCTGGAAGAGAAGATCAGTCTCAGGGTAGGAGGCCCAATTGAGACTAGGCTGCTTGACTGAGGAGCGACATGGGGAGCTTGAAGGCTCTATTTTGATTTTATTTTGATGATAGTTCTGTATACCCTCATGGAGGGTTGATATTATTTTGTATCACCACGGGATGTGTGGTGTGGACTCTGATGTATATGTCTGTACAGAACTATCGTGTGTTATGATATGAGACTTTCCTTGAGAATAATTGTGTATATTTGATAAACTGCCTAAGTCTTGTAGTTATCTGTCTCTATGATGTATGTATGAGAAACTGGATCAGCAGGGGCGTGATTCGTGTTATGATGTGTGTTTTTTTTATCAATTATTATTATGATTCTATACATAATGTATCAAGAAAAAGATTCTATGCTTTCGTTGAGTTATATAATTTGTGTTTTATGCGATAATATGATATTATTAATGATAACACGTCGGAGGCCTACGGGGTGTTACATTTTCTATGAGATGAAAGAGGTTGAACTTGTGTAAGTGAGATATATAGTCCTTAGAGCCTAACTTGTGTAGGAAGCTCTTGTTACAAATATTCTTCCTGAGTTTTGCTTCCTTGCATAAGAAGTTGTACTCAACATTCTTATCTCCCACCTTCAAAGTTTCTCCTTGCATATCTAGGAATGATAACTGATTAGAAAAACAAAGATTACATACTTGAATTCTACTTTAATCACTCAGTAATTGTGAAATTCAGCTTATTTCGATCATAAGGGATCCAAATAGAAACTCAAAAAGAGAAACAATGGAGGGAGAAAGAGAGAGAGGAGAGAGAGAAAATGGATAAAGATCAAGATTCTATTATAAAAAATATCAAAATGAAATAAAAGTCCTTTACAATGATGTTACAAGCTCTTTAAATAAAGTTGAGATTACAATTAATTTTTGTGCCTCAAATGATTTTTGTTGCAGCAAAACTACTTCTATGAACTAAGGATTCTACACTTGATCTTCGAGCCTATGGACCTTTCTTTGTTGTGGAGAGTTTATCTTACTTCTAAGGTCTTCAACTTTGTGAACTCGTAGTGGAAAAGTGCAGCTTCGCTGTGGCAAATCTTTGTTAGTTCGAATTGATCAAGCATCATGTTTCATTGTTGAGAAAACCTATCTTGTTGTGGCTAAATCATCTCTACAGCTCTTCATTCTTTGATGATCAAAATATGCTCTTATAACATCAAAGGTTACACAAAAACATCAAAAACTATCTTTTTAAGTTTCTAAAACCATTTTATACACTTTATCAACAAAAACTACAATTATGTGCAAAAATTATAAAGAGAAACTAGGAAAATTGCTTAGAAAATAAAGTGTGAAAAGAAATTATTGACATACACTGAACCATGGTTATCAAACTCTCGAGTTAACTAGCTAACTCTTACAAGTTTAAATGCCCACTCACTATTAGCTGACTCATAGGAAAACTCTCTTTTTAGTAGACTCTAGGTAGACTTGGTAGACTCTAAGCAAACTAGATACACTTTCAAGTTTACCATGGTTATCACAGAACGACTTAACAAAGTCAACTTAATATATCGATTAAAAAAATTTGGTAATCGATTAAAGTGTTCATATGATTATATGCAGTTCTGTAAACATGCAATTAATCGATTAAGTATCATCAGTAATCGATTAAAATAGTGAAAAGCACTTTTTGTGAAAACTTTAATGTTTTAATGTCATGCAAAATGATGTGATTTAAGTGACCTAATCATGTATTAATGAATGAATGTATGCATGACTTAATCAACCTATGTGAGGAATGCGAAAATGATAGGAATACTTCAATACAACCAAGAGGGGGGGGGTGAATTGGTTGAACCTTGGTAATTAAAAATTTTCAAATCAGAGTTTCCACAGGATCTTTATCACTTTAAAAAAAATGTTTTGAAACCAAAAATCTTATATTCAATCAAATTCCTCTGTCAAGCATATCAATAGACAATTGAAATCTTTCTGTGCAAATAATTTGATTCACAAATCAAAGCAATAAAAAGATGAAGAGATTAGAATAAAGATCAGCCACAATTTTTATACTGGTTCACTTCAAACACTATGAAGCTATATCCAGTTCTTCCACTCAACACTAGAATTGAGTTGCACTATTGCAAATTAATGTTCTTACAAGATATTACAAGCCTCTCTTTATCAACCCTAGATAAAATTCAGAAATCTAAAACACTATTAGATTCTTAGAGACCAATCCCCACTGAGAACACTACTCAGCAACCCCTAGAGAAACACTATCTCTAGCCATCATGCAAGAAACCCATTTACAATAAGGCAATCTTTACAAAAATCAAAAATAGATTTACAATCACAAAGAATAAGGAACGAATTCACCTGATAATCCAATGAACACAATGCATATGAATGATTTACCAGGTTGAAAGAAAGAATGACAGATTCAAAGCATCCCTTTCCTTACTCTTTGAAACTCAATATGCTTCACTTTTCAAATTAACAACCCATTTGAATTTTTGTGAAGCCAAGATGTTTTTAAGCTCAGAAAACTCACTAAAGAAAGCTCATGAATGTTTGTGATTGCCCAAAATATGAATTTCTCAATCCTTAAAATCACAGGGCAAGGGGTTCTATTTATAACAGCTTTCTAACTGAAAATAATCGATTAAACACGCTCCTGTAATCGATTAAAGTGCTCCTGATATGTTCTGGGTTTGAGCTATGAACATTGTAATCGATTATTCTGTCATGTAATCGATTAAACCAGACACTCATGTTTTTCTAAATGCATTGTGTAATCGATTATGGAATTTGGTAATCGATTAAGACAAACAGACCATTGTTCTTATTTTCCACAAATATTTCCAAATGTACTATGTAATCGATTAAAACAATATGTAATATATTAAATTAGCAGAACATGTTAGCCATGGGCATGATATGTAATCGATTACGAACTTCTATACTCGATTAAGACAGACAGTATGATTTTTCAATTTTAGCCTAGTTAATCGATTAATTTGATATGTAATCGATTACATTGTTCTTGGTTTGTTTTCCAGAAGGCACGAAGAACAAAATAATCGATGCCAACATATCTGTAATCGATTAAAGCAGGAAAACTTCATTTTTCCAAAAACTTGATTTTAATTTGCCTTATTTGTTAAATGCTTTTGAATTGGCCCTCATTCTAACAAACCTAAATGAATGATTATGCATGATATGCACATTGGATTATCAGATAACACATCTTCCCTTTTACATGAATAAATTGATCTTCAAGCTTCCAAGGCACTTTGCTATGATGCATGTTGAAAGCACAAAACTCCAAAGCTTGATTCCTTGTCCATCCTTTCATACTTCCTCTTGAATCAACAGAATGAGGGATTTTATCTTTCTTGAACCAAGCTTTGAACAAAATACATATGCCATCAAACTGAGTGGGCATGTAAAATCAAAACTTATGATTATCTAGAATTGATTCTTCATGATCTTCCTTAACATATTCTTCATCATATCTAACAAAAGGGAACTGCATGTGCAAGAATATTCATAAGGACTCATCAAAATCATGCGAGCATATCTTTGAGGACGATTGAATATCTACATTCTGTTTTTCCAAAAACTAAAAGACTCTCCTTCAAACATTGGAGGATGATTGAGGGAGGCACCCTCTTTGAAGGTAATCTGTGTGGTATTTATTTTCTTTAAAAAAAGATGGTGATCTTGAATAACACTCAAGAACCTGCTCTTGATACCAATTGAAAACATTATGAACACACAATTAACCAAGAGGGGGGTGAATTGGTTAAAACATGATCTTTAAAAATTTCTTTAAAACAAGTAACAGATTTAAGATCGTATCACAAGGACACCCTTTTGAAAACGATACTTTCAGTCAATTAAACTCACCCTTCACAGAAAGCAATAGTAGCAAAAGTTTATATGTTGATCTTGAAATGATTATCCTAAAGACTTGCAATCAAAGACAGAAAGATGAGACTAAGAGAAAGTATTCAACACCAAACACTATACTGGTTCACCCCTTAACAAGAGAAGCTACATCCAGTTTCTTCTAACCAAACCTTGGCTAGAGTTCCACTATCAACAAAAATATGTTCTTTACAAGCTTACAAAGATCACCCTTTACTAACCCTAGATAAAAAATTGAAATCTAAACACCCTTTAGACTTCTAATGATCAAGACATAGAGAAACCCTTCTCTACTCTTCCCTCTAGAGAACCCTACTCTAGACAAGCTTAAAGCACCCTTTTGTAATAGCAACTAACAAGCTGAAATGTAAAAATGAATTACAACCACAGTTTTAGTGGAGAGATACAACCATATGATCCAGAGAATGCAAATGCAAAATGTTTACCAATCTAAGATCATTTTGAAAGAAGCAAGTTTCAAACCAAGCTCTCCAAGAAACTCCTTTGAAATTTTGTCAAAAAAGAATTCTATTAATGATGCATGAAGATATTGAATTGTAGGGCAAGAGTTTTGTTACTCAATGTATTTTCTCTCAGTACATGAGCCTTTTGAAAATCAGTGAAAATCTCGATTTGTGATAATGTGTGTACAAATCAAAAGATCCAACAACTTTTTATAGAAAACTATTTTAACTTAATGTAATCGATTAAATAGTCCATGTAATCAATTATTTTCACTTAAGTAATCGATTAATATAATATTTAATCGATTAAAGTGTTCTTAGTTCTTTCTGGAAAAAAATACATAAGCAAAGTAATCGATTAAACTGGCATGTAATCGATTAACACAGATAGTTTAACTTTCATAAACGTGCTAAGTAATAGATTATGATTAGATGGTAATCGATTAACATAGGAAGATTTATTATGTGTTTTGTGTAATACCTTGAATTTTAATCACGTGTTTAAGCTTAGATTAAGCATGAATCTAAGTTTATGGGTTAAGGGAATGTGATCATGCTTAAGAGTCCTTTGGAAGAGGCTTAAAATGCAAGTTTTGGGTTTTCTGGCATATGGCGCGACCCACTTGGGATGTCACGCGAGTCGCGTGATATGGCCGAGAGGGTGGCGC
>PYAF01001929.1:0-12316 GCA_007407185.1 Glycine tomentella
AGCCTTTCCCCTGAGTACATGTGTATGTTTGTATTATTGATACTCTGCCTAAAGCCCTGTTATCTGTCTTATTTATGTTGATTTTTGATAAACTGGATCAGCAGGGGCATGGTTTAAGGGTCTGTTATGTGATTCCATACATAATGTATCAAGAAAACGATTCTATGCTTCCGCTATTGTTTATAAATTGGATACTATGGGCTAATCTGATATTATTAATGCTAACACGTCGGAGGCCTACGGGGTGTTACATTGTTGTTATTGTTCTTCAGCTTTCTTCTTTATTTCATTTATGTTCTTCCATTTTCTTGCACTAATTTTGTGGCTCTTCCACTGATGATGATCACGGAAGGCTAAACAATCAATCAATCCAAGGATCCAGTGTAACATCCTTCCAATTACTATATTATGCCTATGTCATAATAAGTAAACTAGAAGATGTTAACTTTTCTAATGTAAAATTTTTAACCAAAATCGATTGAGTTACACTTATATATAGAGCCTGTAGAGACTTTTTGGTCTCTTTAGTAAATTACAACTTAGTAATAACTTGTAAATAATATTCCCTACAATAATAGTAATGTCCATATATTACAAAGCATATAACAAAATACTACAAGTCCACAACATTAAAAGAAATCTTCCAACTTATCCTCACTTTGTAGCTCCTCCTTTCGATTTACCTGTCTGGAATGATACGGAAATATACTAAAACAGTGAGAATTCCAAAGAATTCCCAGTAGGTGAAAAATTGCTTATCATACAGGGTCATCGTCATCATTCCAGCTACTTCGGTTTATTAAGAAAACATGTGAACAATTATAGTTGATTTTTAATTTCATAAACATATAACCCGAAGTAGATTCATTTTATTCACAAACACTTAAAAATAATTTCATACTTCATAATTAATGCAAGCATCATTTTCAATCATGTCAATGCATAGCTTACCCTTGTTATTTTCCTCTTTAATACCCTAAACTAGACAATGAGCTCATTACTAGACTTAGGTTGCTCTCGCAGAGTCGTGCTCAGCTCAACTGTATCACCCTTTGGGGTCCCATAGGGTCGTGCTCAGCTTAACTGTATCACCCTTGGGTCAATATGTCTTTCCCGCAAGGTCGTGCTCGGCTTAACTGTATAACCCGTAGGGTACCATCAGGGTCGTGCTCAGCTTAACTGTATCACCCTTCAGGTATTATCTTTCTTTAGTCTTTCCCTCAGGGTCGTGCTCGGCTTAACTGTATCACCCTTCAGGTCTTATCTTTTTATCTTTCTTAATGCACATGACATGCTCAATGACATGCAAAGCTACATAACTCATGTCATACAATTATTCCACAAAACATCAAGATTTCATCATCACAAAGAAAATCATAACAAAGAACATCATAACAACAAGATTTCTTACTGTATATCATTCGGTTTCTCCTATAGTCTATACTCATCTAACAGTCATTAAATTCCCATCTTTTAGTATGTTAAAATAGACTTCCTAAGTTTTCTAAAAAGGTATCACATGCCTCACTTGGAGTTATCAAACTCTAGATATAATATTTTACTAATAGAACTTCACATCTGCCAACAATCTCAAAATTCCATACTAACATCTCCTAGAGTTTTCACGATTTCAATCAGTAAAAAATCTAGTTTTAGCTTAAATTTTTTATATATTATATTTGACATTTAGATCTTTAATTCCATATATCATACACCTAATTTGAATAAGAAATGAGAGAGAAATAAATTTATCAAAACGGATGGCAGAAGTTGTTTGGGTGTGGACAGTTTCAGACAGCTTGAGCTAAAATAATTTCTGGGCATGATTCACTACTTAGTTTGGTCCCATATTTTAGGACAACATAGAGGACATCTCAAGATTTAAAATGAGTGGTCAAATATCTCGTTTGGTTATGTATAGAGGGAGATATGGAAATTTCAAAGCAATCCAAAATTGAGCTTACAACCATACGAATTATCTCAAGAATCAAATGATAAATGAAACTAACTTTCACCTACCTCAAACAAGTTTGCTTCCAATTCCTCCAAGTACTTGGCTGCACCTCAAGGTCTTGAAAGAATGAAACTCTTGTCTAGAATTTGATGTTTTGGAAAGGAAAGGATGGAAGTGAAATGAAAGAGATGGAAGGAGGGTGTTTCTCAAGTGAAGGTGTGATAGAAATGGTGTTTTTGAGAATAACTTCCATTCAAAGCCCTCACCCCTTATATAGAGGTTGGAAAATGCTATGGACACTTCTACCCTTATTATCTAGTTACTCCCATTTGGTTCCATTGTGACTAAGTTTCTTTCCATTCCATTCCATTTTAACTAAAGTCATTATGATTCCATTACTTTTCTAGGAAAAATCTTCTAAGCCATGATTACTTTCTTACAAGTGTCTTAACACTTGTCCAATTCATGAAGCCTTCTCTTAATCTTCTTCCAAGTATCCCTTTGAGTTGGCAAGTTCATGAATCCTCTCCTTTCCTTCTTGTATTTTCGTGGAGTAGCTTGCCAATGGAGGTTTTTATGCTTTTTCTTTCATTCTTGAGTTTATCCCAAACCTGTTTTAGTAAAATTCTAATTCTGAATTCGTTAACCGTTGGATCTCTTTAAAATTTTAAAGGTACACTGCTATCCCACATATGTAACTTTTGATCGTTGGGATTGTTGAAATAATGTCTAGAGTTGTCCACGTGTTCTACCAAAGGAGATAAGAAAAGATTTTTCTTCTCATCTTGTATACATATTCCAAGTGTCCACCACTTGTCTTCTTCATGAAGCTTGCCTTTACAAGTGGCTTATTCATGAACTTTCTAATCCTTTCTACTCCCTTCTTCATGTGCTCATCATGCTTAAGGGGAAGGAAGACAAGTTTTTCTTCCTTTTATACCATTAGATGTCATTTTCGATGCTTAAGAAAAGTCTAATTTCAATTATGGTTTTCCACATGGAAATTTCTTATAGGAAGTCAAGTTTGATTTGAATTCTTCTATCTAGAGATAATATTGAATGATAGAATTCTAGAGATTCCTAGAAATTTATTTCAATGACAGTTTAAATTACTCACAACCAGTCTATACAGAGCATTGCATAATCCTTACATACCAGACTGCTCCTTATCTAAATTCTGATTGCTCCATACTTTTTCTGACCATCAAAATCACTAAACTATTTTATTAAATAGGTTTATACATCCTACAATTAAAAGAAAATTCCATAGATTCTATTTATCATTTTTTCATATTTTTCTAATGTTTGAATTTTCTTGAATAAAGTATCAAAGTTGTTATCTTATAAAATTCATAGAAATTTTATTCTAGAGTTTTCTGTCACAAAATATTTTGATACTTAGTCAGCTAAGTGTACTCTATAATTTCATCATGTTTCTTCAAAATTTCTAAAGATATTTGAGCATTTCTGACCTAGGGGCATTTTGGTATTTTTGTCATTCATCCTAAGGGGTATTTTTGTTGTTTTCAAAAATGTCCAAGGGTATTTTTGTTAATTTCATCTTAAGGGTATTATGGTGATTTTATACTTCAAGGAAAGAGTGATATAGTCATTTCATATTTGTATTCTAATATCATCACATTAATTATAACTATGAATATAATTTTTGAGGATGTTACATCCAGTCCAAACAAGGAGAATTTGAGTTCTGGATTAGTATTTCAATTCCTGTGTGAATGTTCACTTTCTTCCTCAATCCTCTATTCAATTTTCATTGTTATAAATGTGTTTAGGATTGAAAAAGGATTATCTAATGGATTCATTTCCTAATTTTGAATTTTAATCACAGATTATTTGGATGATATTTGAATTAGGTTTGTGGTTTCAATTAATTTAGGAGTTAATTCGATTGAACTGCTTCTAATGAAATTGAATGAACTTTCATAACAATATCATTATATGAAAACTATGATAATTTGCATTATTTGGTTTGGTGAATTGGATTGATGTTCTTGAATTGCATTATTTGTGTTTTCGCAATTTTTATTCATTGCCTACAAACTGTTAGACAAAAATCCCCTATTGTTTATTAGTGAATTGAAGTTGGAACCAAATTGATTGTGTATCTGAGTTGAGCTAGGTTAATCCTGTGCTACAGAATTGGCGTAGTTTAATTGTTTTGAAGCGATGCAACATCGGTTATCAAACTAGCGTCGTTGCCAGGGACATGGTTCATTGTGTGCTAACTTTAATTCACTCATAATTAGATAATATCATTAGTAAAAATAAATAAAATATATGCATTCTGCTACATAATTGTGTTCTGCTACACAATTACACTTTGCTACATATTTGGGGTTAAGTGTGGGTCAGAATTAGCAAATTCAGTTTCTAAGGAGTTTTAGCGCAGAGGCATTCTGGTCATTTCACAGGAAACTATCTCAAAATGAGCTGAAAATTTACCAGAATGTGAAAAAAAATTAATACATCATTTTCAGGGTTCAAATTACCAAATTTGATGATCTAGGCCACTTATGAATTTATTTTGTGTTTTCATGATTTTTGAAAATAACCAAAAAAATTAAAAAATTAAGCATGATTTTTAGACATTTACTGTGGTGTTTTTGAATTTTTTAAATTTTTTTTGAGGCCGTTTTCCATTTTCTATTTCATTTTAACAAATATTATGAATAGTGTCTTTGTAGTAGTTGTTTGTTATTTCTGTTATTTTATGATTTTTGTGATGTATGTCTCTGATGAGTTGAATTGTGCATGACTAGGTCCAAACCAAGTGATTTTCATTCATATGATCCAGAGATAGATAGGACATTTCACAGATTGAGCAGAAATAATAGTAGTCTAGCTAGATGAATTTGACAATGTAGTTTTAGATAGTAGTGTAGTGTATTATGAGTCTTCTGTTTCTGAGTCTATTTCTCATTCTGCACATCTTGATTCTGAAAATTTTGTTGATACAATGGCTGGTAACAACTCAACTCTTAAGGAATTGGCTACACTTTGATGTTATTTATCAACCTTAGTGTATTCAATATCCTGAGACTGAGGTTAGTTATGAGCTCAAATCTGGTCTGATCCATTTGCTTCCAAAGTTTCATGGTCTTACTGGTGAAGATCGACATAAGCATCTTAAGGAGTTTCATGTCATGTGTTCCACCATGCGACCACATGACATTCATGAGGACTATGGGAAGATGAAGGCATTCTCATCCTCTGTGGATGGTGTTGCTAAGGACTGGTTGTACCTTCAACCAGATCCTATCAACACTTGGATAGACATGAAGAGAAATTTCTTGGAGAAATTCTTCCCTGCATCCAGAACAACATCCATCCAGAAGGAAATTTGTGGTATAAGGCAGCTACCTATAGAAACATTGTATAAGTACTTGGAGAGATTCAACAAGTTGTGTGCTACCTGTCCTCACCATCAATTCAGTGAAAAATTATTGATCCAATATTTTTATGAAGGCTTGATGTTGATGGACAGGAGTATGATAGATGCAGCCAGTGGAGGTGCTTTGATTGCAAGGCAGTTAATTTCTAACATGGCAGCCAATTATCAACAGTTTGGTACCAGAGGCACTGCAACATCCAAGGTTGCTGCAAATGAAGTTTATGTTTCTATGGTTGCTGATAACCAGAGGTTGGAGAATAAACTGACAGAATTGACATCCCTTATGAGACAACTTTCCATTGGTCAACAACATAATGTGACAGCAGCCAATCAACCAAGGTTTTGTGGTATGTGTTGTGCTCCTGATCATCCAATAGATGCATGTCCCATTCTCCAAGAAACAGAAAGAGTTGCTAAAGTTTCTACCATACAACCTAAACGACCATTCAGACCTCAACAACAATATAATCCTTCCTCCAACACTTATAATCCTGGTTGGAGAGATCACCCGAATTTGAGGTATGGTCCTGGTCCACAACAACAATAGCAAACACAACAACAATAGTCATTTAGACCTCAACAACAGCAATATCAACCCTCCACAAGCAAATACTAAGCTCCCCCATTCAGAAAACAACCACAATTCCAACAGCCTACACCTACACTTGCACAACCTGTGCAAACCAGTTCTGGACCTTTCTTGGAGGACTTGATGAAGCAAATGGCAACCAACAATATTCAGTTTCAACAAAATATCAGCGCCACCATCCAAGACCTGCAGACTTAGATTGGACAGTTAGCTACAACTGTCAACCAGATGCAACAACAAGGTTCTGGCAACATTCCAACACAACTAATCATTAATCCAAAGAATGTGAGTACTATTACCTTGAGGAGTGGCACAGAGCTTCCAAATTCAACAATGGGTGGTGCTAAAATTGATAATGGTACCAAAACAGATTCTGTACCAAAATAGATTCATCTACCTTTTCCTTCTAGATCTATTTCTGCAAAGAAAATGGAGCTTGATTATGATCTGCTTGAGACTTTCAAGAGGGTGGAAGTCAACATTCCCCCTTGGATGCCATAAAAAAGATTCCAAAATATGCAAAGTTCTTGAACGATTTGTGCACCCACAAGAGGAAGCTGAAAGGAAATGAGAAAGTGAAAATGGGCAGAAATGTTTCTGCACTTATACAGGGCAAAACTGTTGCTTCCATTACACCATTCAGCTTGCCACAAAAGTGCAAGGATCCTTGTACTTTCACTGTCCCTTGCACTATTGGACATTGTACTTTTGCAGATGTCATGCTTGACCTTGGAGCGTCAATTAGTGTCATGCCCACATCAGCCTAAGAATCACTACATCATTCACTTAGCCAACATGAGTGTTGTACTTCCACTTGGAGTTATTGACGATGTGCTGGTGAGAGTTAATGATTTGATTTTTCCTGCATATTTTTACATTTTGGATATGGAGAATGTATCCTCCAGCCATGGTTCCACATTGATCCTAGGGAGACCATTCTTGATCATAGCCAGGACTAAAATTGACGTGCATGCAGGAACTCTTTCCACGGAGTTTGGTGATGATATTGTCCAGTTTAACATTTTTGAGGCCATGAGACATCCTGGAGAGAAGCATTCTATTTTCTTGTTGATATCATTGATGTTGCAGTAGGTAGTGTATATATTTTTGATTTACTTTCTGGTTTTTCTGATTTTGATCTTGGTTCTTGTAATTGTACCTATGATGATTCTGCTGTTGTGTGTAGTATTTGTGCAAAGATTTCCTCCGCACTTCACTCTAATGGTGTTGCAGATGCAGGTACAGGTGTTGATTCTCCTATTTCCCTTCCATCAACCAATCTTTCCTTGTCTTCCACCATTCAACCACCTTCTTTGGAGCTGAATCCATTACCTGAGCACCTTAAATGTACATATTTAGATTATGCTCAGAAGCTTCCAGTCATCATATCTAGCAGCCTTTCACTTGAGCATGAAGATAAGTTGCTGCATATTTTGAGAGGCCACAAAAAGGTCATTGGATGGACACTTATTGACCTTCCTAAAATGAATCCTTCCATTTGTATGCATCGGATACTCTTAGAGGATGATTTTAGGCCCACAAGGCAGCCATAGAGGAGGTTGAATCCCACTATTCCTTATGTGGTGAAGAAGAAAGTGATGAAGTTACTAGTTATAGGGATCATTTATCCCATTTCAGATAGCACTTGGGTTTCACCTGTCCAAGTGGTCCTTAAGAAGTCAGGTGTCACTGTTGTGAAAAACCAAGATAATGAGTTGATTCTGACAAGAGTAGCCAACAGTTGATGAGTTTGCATTGACTACATGAAACTTAACCAAGTGACACGCAAGGACCATTTTCGTCTCTCATTCATTGACTAGGTTTTGGAGAGGTTGGCAGGTAAATCACATCATTGTTTTCTTGATGGTTTTTCAATTTACATGTAGATTCATATTGCACCAAAGGATCAACACAAGACCATATTTGGTAGATACACGAGGAGCTTGAAGATGGATCAAGATACATGCTGAAGATGAGTGAGTGTTTTAGCTTTGTATTTGTCATTCAATTGAAAATATTTGTAATTGCTTGGTGTAAGAGAAATTCATTCTATGATCCATTGCATTGCATAAACATCATTCATTTACTTGCATTCATGATTTTACAAAAGCACATGGTTTGTGAAAAGGTTTAAAGATTTCATGATTGCATTAAAGTAAAATGCTCATGGTTTTAAGTTTTTGGAAAAACTATTTTTCACTATATTAATCGGTTACCACATATTGGTAATCCATTACCTAAGCTTTGAAGAACAAAATAATCGATTATCAGCATTAAGTAATCGATTACTTAGTATAAACATAGAACATTACTTGACTGTGTTAATTGATTACCATTTATCAGTAATCAATTACTTAGTTCATTTATGGAACAATGAATCTATGTAGTAATTAATTACAGGTCAAAATAATCGATTGCTTTGTTCATATAACCTTTACAAGAAAATGAAGAACATTTTAATCGACTAAATTTGTTTTCAATCGATTCCAAATGAAATTTTAATCGATTACTTAGGCGATTAAATTGATTACATTCAGTTACAACTTTTTCTATAAATAGCTGATGGGTTTTCTGAAACTTAGAACACATTAACTCTACAAAATTTTCAAAAGTCTTCTGAAAGTGAGAAAGGATATTCTGAGTTCTAAAGTTCTTGTCCCATATATTCAAATCTTCATGGTATATTGAAAGATTTCTTGGGCAAGATTTGAAAGAATCTTTTGGAGATGAAGTTCTGAAATTGTTTTTTATTCTCAACTCTGATCGGTATATCATATTCATTCATAATCATTGGATCATCAGGTTGTCTCTCTTCAATAGCTTTACTTGTAAATTCATTTTTGTATTTTTGGATTTTGTAACTTTTACAAAGGGTTCTTGAAGCTTTTGCTAGAGTGGGTGGGTTTCTCTAAAGGGAAAGAGTAGAGAATGAGTCTCTATGTCTTGATCACCAGGAGTCTAATATGGTTTTAGATTTCTATTCTTTATCTAGGTTTCATAAAGGATGATTTTTGTAGAGCTTGTAAGAACATAAATTTATAAGTTCTTGTGTTGATCTTTATCTTTAATCTCTTCTTGCTATCTTGATCTGTGATTCTTGGTGAATTCTTTATTACTTATCATGTTAAGTTTTTGTAATTGTTTTCTTGGGCTGAGTGGTTTCATTGATTGTAGCATTCTTGGTTTAATTGTGATAAAGATCCTTTAACTCTGATTTTCTAAAGATTTTAAAAAGGCCAAGTTTAAACCAATTCACCCCCTCTTGGTTATTGCGTGTATTCACATTGTTTTTAATTGGTATTAAGAGTAAGTTCTTGAGTATTATTCAAGATCATTATCTTTCTTTAAAAGAAAATGAATACCACACAAAATACCTTCAAGGAGGGTGCCTCTGATGTTTGAAGGAGAGCATTTCAGTTTTTGGAAAAACATAATGCAGATTTCTATTCAATCAAATGACCCAGGTGCATGGAATGCAATAGAAAATGGTCCTTTGGTTCCTATTAAAATTGTTGGTAATAATATGATTCCCAAAGAATAGGATGACATGACAAATGCTGAAAAGAAAGTTGTTCAATATGATTTTAAAGCTAAGAGCATGATTACTTCTGCACTTTCTTCTGATTAATTCTTCAGAACTGTTAGGTGTAAAAGTGCAAAGAAGATGCGAGAGATGTTGGAAGTCACTCATGAAGAGACTTATAAAGTCAGCAGATCAAGAAAGCATGCCTTGATTCATGAGTATGAAATTTTCAAGATGAACACCACAGAAAACATATTTCAGCTCTAAACAAGAGTCATTCACATTGTGAACCATCTTCTGGGTCTTGGGAATATATTTGATACTAAAGAGTTAAACATCAAAATCTTGAACTGTCTAACAAGACCATGACAACCAAAAGTGAAAGCAATCAAGGAATCAAAAGATCTATCCAAGATGTCCATGACTGCGTTATTTGGTAAGCTTCTTGAGTATGAATTAGAAATGTCTCAACTAACACATGCTAAAGATGCATATAAGATACACAAAAGCATAGTCTTGTAAGATGCATCCTTTACTGTGGAAAAAGAAAAGTACTCAAGTGAAGATGAAGATGATGAAAACTTGAACTTAATAGTCAAAAGATTTAGCAAGTTCATGAAGAACAAAAAGAACAAGAAGTTCTCAAAGTTCAACAAAAGAAATGACAACAACA
This sequence comes from Glycine tomentella, assembly GCA_007407185.1. Lineage (NCBI taxonomy): Eukaryota > Viridiplantae > Streptophyta > Magnoliopsida > Fabales > Fabaceae > Glycine > Glycine tomentella. Next base: position 10,152 of record PYAF01001929.1, read on the forward strand.
ACAACACAAACTTCACCAGCTTTGAATGTGGTAAGTCTGGCCATATTAAATCTGAATGTTTTATATTCTTGAAAAAACAATTAGGTGAAAAGAAGGCAAAGAAAGAAGGAAAGCCAAAAAAAGCCTATATAGCATGGGAAGACAATAACTCAACAAACTTCTAAATCATCAAGAAAGAATGAAGAAGCTAATGTATGCCTCACTTCTACAATAAGTGAAGATGATGAATTCTCAAGTGCTAAAACAGAGGTAAATCCTGAATTTAATCAAATGGTTGATGCTTTCCATGAGATGCATGAAGAAGCTCAAAAGATTGCACAATCCAACAATAGGCTGAAAGGTAATCTTAGATGGCATGTCACCAAACTTGCGAAAATGCAAACTGAACTTTGTAACTTGAAAAAAAAAATGAAAAACTTGTTTCAAGCTACAAAGCTAATGGATGTGTGTGTGCCTCTTCTTCATCAAATGTAGACAAATGTAAAGTTTTACAAAAAGAGTTTGATGATTACAAAAAGAGTCAAGGTGAAAAATACATGTTATTGCTTTCTGAAAATTCTTAGTAGATCTATTGAAAAGACTCTATAGAGGAAAATGCAGCCTAGATCAAATGCTAAGTGTTCAAAAATATGTTGGAGATACTTCTGGTTTGGGATACAAACATCAAGCAAAACCTTTTGGAAAAATGAAGTTTGTACCACCAAAACAGAAGAATCCAAAAGCTGTTTCAAAAACAAAGTATGATTAAATTACTCAACTTGAAAGAGCATCAAAAGCTGTAATTTGTAACTATTGCATTTAAAAACTCCTCACACATCTCTTAGGTGCTATGCTAGGAGATTCTATGTGCCTAATAGAGATTGCATTTGGGTTCCAAAGAGAAATAAAATAGCTAACCCCTATGGACCCAACCTCAATTGGGTACCTTCCTTTGCCATTTAATTTGAATGTTGCAGATGTGTCTAAGAGCAAAATCATCATTATGATATCTTGAGAGTGAATGCTCTAGATACATGACAAGTGACATGTCTATGCTTACAAATTTGACTCTAACAGATGGTGAATTTGTCACTTATGGCGACAACAACAAAGGAAATATAGTTAGAGAAGGAAATATAGGAGACAACTTTAAAACCAAGATCAAAAATGTTCTTTATGTTGAAGGTTTAAAGTACAATCTCCTAAGTATAAGCCAACTATGTGATATAGGATTCAAGGTTTCCTTCAATGACAATTGCTGTAAGGGCAAAAGAAAAGGTAATATCTACCTACTCTCTATAGAACATGCATTCTTTCACAACACTAATTACCTAGTAAGTAGAGTTGATGCATCATGGCTATGGTATAGGAGAGCTAGTCACATTAACATGCATCACATGAACAACCTTAGAAAATATTTAGTTATTGACTTACCGAAACTAATGTTTGAAAATGACAAACTATGTGATGCTTGTCAAAAGCGAAAACAAAACAAGATTTCTTTTCAAAATAAAAATGTTGTTTCTACCTCAAGATGTGACGACTACGTTTCTTGTTCGTATTTAATTATTACGCTTCTTGATTTACAATTTTTTTTTTGTTTTTACGTAATTCGTTTACATAAAACTAATTATATGTAATAAGTTATTTATTTTAACACACCCACAAACTTGTCAAAGTTTAGTATACAGTCCTAATACAATACAGTCCCAAATATTCTATTACAAAGTATGATACATACAGCTCATCATAGCATCAAATACAGACAAACAGCAAATCACAAATACAGCATATAGAACATCCAGCAGCACATAGAACATCCAGCTTCTTTCCTCAATGGTTTCCATAGCTTACTGATTCTCTGCTCGCCCAAATAAGTCGGGGTCATCACAGGTGTCAAACCACAGACACAATTCGGGTAAGTATATGATAGTCAAGGTTTGAATAAAATATACGTAATAAAATACACACCCTGAATAATATTTATAAAATAACCACACAGAGGATTCCCCCACAAATTAAATTACAGCACACGAATTAAGTCATACAATTTACTCATCAACAGATATTCCTCATACTCATCATGTATAGGATGCATGCTCATCTTTTTATATGATGCATGACTGAGATCTCAGAGGCCTAGTCAGAGGTACCAAAATTTAGAATAGTTTCACCCACTCCAGTGA
>PYAF01001929.1:12416-30044 GCA_007407185.1 Glycine tomentella
AAAACATCCAAGATATTTATAAGATTTTCTCTTTAAATTATCTGATTAAAATATTTGACTAAACTACCTAGGGTATTTTGGTCATTTACCAAAATATCCTGGGGTTATTTGCATCATTTCTCCCAAATCTTCTATACTGCCTCTGATCAATATTTTATCCTAGTAATTGACTATGATTCCAAAATTTTGGGGTGCTACACAAGACCCCTTGAATTGCTTCATATGAATTTGTTTGGTCCTTCTAGAACTATGAGCTTAAGAGGTAACTTCTATGGGCTTGTAATTGTGGATGACTATTCAAGATTCACATGGACTTTGTTTTTAAGATCCAAGAGTGATGTCTTCATTGCTTTCAGAAAATTAGCCAAACTTGTTTGATATGAAAAGGGAAGCAAAATTATCTTAATAAGAAGTGATCATGGTGGTGAATTCCAAAATGAGAATTTTGAAAAATTATGTGAAGAAATTGGAATCAACCACAATTTTTCAGCTCCAAGAACACCTTAGCAAAATGGTGTTGTGGAGAGAAAAAATAAATCCCTTGAAGAAGGTGCTAGAACTCTTCTTAACGAGACAAATTTGCCTAAACATTGTTGGACTGATGTTGTAAGTATTTTGCTACACTTTGAATAGATTGCTAATAAGGCCTATTTTGAAGAAAACTCCTTATGAACTATACAAAGATAGAAAACCAAACATATCTCAGTTAATTTCATTTCTGTTCTTTCATTTCCTTGTATCTTGCTTTCATTTTCTTGTCCTAACCGTGACCTCTTCTACCACCTCATCCATCATCCAATTTATTCTTTTAAGGCTTCATTTCTTAGAGGATATTCCAAGGAAGACAACCCTTAATCTATTCCATTCCAAAATCAAACTCACTTGAGGTAGGCTAGGTTTCAATCTCTAGTTAAGGTTTCATTTGGATTAACCTATATGTTTAAATGTACAGAATTATGGTTATTATTTTAGGATGTAATTTCATGTTATTAGAAGGTAGTTTATGATGTGAAAATGTTCATTTAAATCATATGATAGGTGATGATTTATAGGCTGAAATATTAGTGATCTTTGGAATTACATTTGATGATTTTTGGAATGGGTTGTTTGTTCATATTTTTATTATGGGACTGTTTTGTATTAATTTTTAGAAGTAGAGGTTGAATGGTATGTAGATGAATGGTTCAAATTCTTGAGTGATTAAATTTTGAGGATGAAGTAGTAAGGTGGTAAGTGAAAGGAGATCAAGATGCATGCTAAGTTATAATCTTTTCTTGTAAAGGTTTAAAGGAATTAGAAATTATTTGAAAGATATATTGTGGTTTATTAGTTAGATTACTAACATAATTTGTTTGTAGCTTGAGGACATTCCATTGCCATGCATAAGTTGGCATGATTTTGCTTGAATAAGGTATGGTAGCCTAACCATACTTTTGGTACGTATGATGTTGTGATGGAAATTTTTCCATAAGGATGTATGAATTTTCTCATGGATTGTTTTATTGATGAAAATGATGGATTTAGTAATGATATGTTGATTCATATTTCCAAGTCCAGTACAAGATTTATGAAATAGAATCTGATACTACCTCTAGTACGAGATGTAGGGACCAGGTGCAAATACATGCAATAAATCATGCATGTTTGTGAAAGACGGTCGCAACGTCTACATCAAGTACGAGGTGTAGCTACATACAGTATGATATGTAGAGGTCATGTGCACCCTGGGAAAATTCATTTCATGCATTCATATAGTTTGCATAATTATTTTATGGATTCATTTGACTATATTGATTATTTACTAACGTACTAATGTGTTTGGTGGTTTAGTTTTGCCTACTGAGAAATTTTATTTTGCACTAGATTTGTTTCATTTTTTTATATATATAGATGGCCTTGGTGATAATCTTTCTTGATGGATCTGGACTGAAGGTGGAACAAAGATGAAGCTAGCATGAGAATTTTGCTAGTACTCTTTTGTTTTAGAATACTAGCAAGTATGGTGGATTTCGTGCTTGTATAACAAGGGATGTAACAAGGATTGTGGCTATGTATAAGAGTACCAGGAAAACGATCATGATGTACTTGTTTTTGAGTTACGCTTCGACCATCATCCTCATCATTGTCCGAAGCATTAGCTTTCTCAGCAAGAAGATGATCTTCCATTGCGATATTTTTATCATCATCATCGTCGTCAATATCGTCATCCATAACCCAAGTAGCTAGCATCATTTTCATCTTCCATATACAAATTAACAAGTGGAGCAGCAGATGCTGATGCATTATGGGAAGAATTGAAATCAACTGACTTCATTAGTAAAGCGACATCCTCTGCTTCAGCACTATCCACATACAACTCTAAGAAATCTTTTCTTGATTGCTTGAAGAATTCTCCTATTACCATTTCTACGTCTTCGTCGTCTACTACATGCATGCTAATATATTTATCATCGCACCATATTCTTGCAGTGACCATGGTGATAGATTGATTACCTTTGAGAACTAATTTTTGACAGATTTTCTGATGCAATTTGTCAATAGTTGAGTTGCGCTTGATACGTGTTGACCTTTTGTCACCATCGAAAACACACCACGTCGACCCTCAATTATCCTACCATTATAATATAGAACAATACAAACAGAATTAGAATGTTTACACATTTTTATATATATAACCAAAAAGCACAACAGAAAGTATAAAGAAGCAAATTTTGAGATATCTATGAGTAGAAAGATGATGAAGAATAGTTGTGAAGAGTGTGAAAAGGATATTAGGTTTAAATAGAGGTGGAATGGCTGAAGTGACAAAATCGCGCCTGGGGGGCGTGACTTGATGGAGAGTCACATCGGGGGGGGTGCAACTGGTGTAGAGTCGCGCTTGGGTGAGGCGTGACTAGTCACGCCTGGTGATAAGTGCCATATTTAAGTCAAATTATGGTTTCAATGATGACACTTATCTTTTGATTTCATTAACTTTGTCTATAAACTTGCCTTAAACCTAGTTGATTTGTATCTATTACTTAGATAAATGTTGTTTTTCATAATTCGAAAGATCAACCCAATCACATTTTGTATTTTGATAGGTTTTGAGGATATCCGAGGCTTTCGAACAAGCAAAGCAAACAAAGAAGGGCTTAAAAATCAAAACTTGGAGGTGTTAACAGCAAAACAAGCCCACAATTCATCCAGGCCCTTTAGGACTAAGTCTTTAACTCCCCCAAGCGAGCAACCATAGTTCATTTAGCTCACCCAGGCGAGCTGCAAGTTCCAAGAAGATAGAGTTTAGCTCGCCCAAGCGAGTAAACAAAGGCAAATTCACTCGCCTGGGCAAGTGAAGCAAGCAGGAAGGGGAAAGCTATAAATAGGCCACGAATTTGGAGCATTGAGAATGCAATTTTTTCATTTTCCTTTGCTTCTTAGCTTGTTTCTTAGGTTAAGTAGCTTAAATATTAGTAGTAGGGAGATTAGGGAAGTGAGAAAAGTGAAGATTAGTGTGCAGACTCTACCGGAAAGAAACGGTGATGGTTCCCTTTATCAATTCTTCCATTAAGGAGGTGTTCTCCACAGTGATTGGCTGTAATCTTCTTACCTCTATGTATCTCTTTTAATATTTATTTATGTATGAATCTTTTCTATTCCTTATTTGTAATTTCATTATGTTCTTAATGCTTGATTCTACTTGATCACTAGTTTCATGAATTTAACAATAAGTGAGACTGGAAAGTAATCTTAGTGTTTGAACCGAATGATTTTACTCATTACATTACGTTGCTAGGAATAGGGCATAACGTTTTGATTGCAAATAGCACATGATTACGATTATAATGCCGGGGTATTTACTTTTTAAGCGAGGGATCGATATTCGGTAGATATCCTTAGGATTCTCGAATGCGAGGGATCGATTCGGGGTGAAATAATGTGTGCATCAATAAGGATAGAAAATGATTTATACATGGTAAAGTTAATTGAATACTAAGGGTATGAATGATGAAATCCAATCCCACTTACTCACAAATATATTTCATTTTATTAATTTTGTAATTTTTCGTTACTTAATCAAATGAAATTTTGCTCATCCTTATTGTACATAACTATTGAACTGTTAAGTTGTATTTGGATTAACTGAGTAGCTCAAGTCCCTATGGAGATGATCTTTATAAATTTTGTAACTTACAATGACAAATTGGTAGCTTGCCAATAGTCCTAACACCTGGTGGGAGCACAACTTAACCCCAGCTGCGCCTGGTGGGGGCACGACTAGTTGCATCCTACTGGGGCACGACTCGTTGCAATAGATGCGTAAATATTTTTAAAACAGCTACAAATTCGTAATTTTTTTATAAAAAACAATATTTTTTTTTGTCTTCTTATGTTTTAGAATATTAGCAAGTATGGTGGATTTCGTGCTTGTATAACAAGAAGGGATGTAACAAGGACTATGGCTACGTATAATATATATATATATATATATATATATTAGTTCAACAACTTCTATAATTTATACGTTTTAGAATTTTTTCTAATATACGCTTCTTATAATTTAACCTTAATAAAGATATAACATCTAGAATAATTTTAGATCGTTACATATTGCTCCCCCTATCTTAGGTAATTTGATATTAAATTCAGATAAGAGTAATATGAAAACAATATGAATACCCACAATAACCAAGAGTGGGGTGAATTGGTTTAAACTTGATCTTTTTTAAAAATTATTTATAAAATCAGAGTCAAAGGATTTTAATCACTTTTAAACCAAGAATGCTTTTAATCAATCAAATTACTCAGCACAAGAAATCAATAGCTCAAAAATAGAACTTGTTGAGTAATGATAATATCACCAAGAACAACTGAACAAGAAGACTTGTAGAGATAAGAGATAAAGAAAATCAACACAAGCAATTTATACTGGTTCACTTTTCAAGAGAAGCTACATCCAATTTCTTCTAATCAACACTAGATTAGAGTTCCACTATTATAAAATTCAGTTTTTACAAGCGTTATTACATACACACTTTATCAACACTAGATAAAGAATAGAAATCTAAAACCCTATTAGACTTCTAGTGATCAAGAACCAGAGAACACTACTCCGTTCTTTCCTAGAGAACACTACTCTAGAACAAGCTTCAAAGAACTCTTTACAATAGCATCAAATAATAGAAATTGCAAAAACAATTTACAATCAAAGATTATGGAGAGAAACAACCTGATGATCCAATGAATATGAATGCGTATGGTTTACCAATCAGCGTTGAATGAGAAAACAGATTTCAGAACATGCTCTCCAAAAACTTCTTTGGTAATTCTTGCCCAAGAAATCAATCAAAACCCATGAAGATTAAAGAGTGGGACAAGACTTTAGTTAACCCAGAAAATCACTCTAAAACTTTGAGAAGGCTTGTGTGTATTCAGAAATTTCAAAGTATTCAAGTTATGTTTCAAGACAAGCCTCACTCATATTTATAACAGCTTTTTGTAACAGACTGTAATCAATTACACGCGCCTAATAATCGATTAAAATGACTCATGTAATTGACTAAATTATCACTTAATCGATTAAAGTGTTCAAAGCTGAATTCTGGGTTTAACAATGAACAAAATAATCGATTAAATCGAGCTATAATCGATTAAAGCAGTGAAGTTTTATATTCGAAGCCTCTTGTGTAATCATTTACAATATTTGGTAATCGATTAAGGCAGTGAAGGTTCCTTAAGAAACAAGCCTATGTTATCGATTACAATGTATGGTAATCGATTAATTTAGTGAAACATGATTTTCAAGATAGCTTGTGTAATTGATTACTGTCCGTGGTAATCGATTAAAGCAGGAATGCATTACTTTTGCTTTATACTATGCAATCGATTACAAATGTTAGGTAATCAATTAAAATGTTCTTCAATGCTTTTCCAGATTTAAAACTTAGGCAAATAATTGATTATATTATTGTGTAATCGATTAAAACAGAAGAATTACATTTTTTCAAAAACATTTCTAATTTACTTCTATTTCAAAATAGCTTTGATTCTTTGATGAAAACACTTAGGCATGTAAATTATTATATGCATACAAATGCAAGATTCAACAGATTGGCTTCATATACACTTCATTTTGGATTCCAACATAATAAACACTTCATATACACTTCATCAGGATTTCGAATTTTAAGCATATGTGATGAATGGCCAATTTAAATGGTATATTATATAGTCAAACACATTATAAGCATGCTAGCATATATTAGATTCTTCAAGAATGCCTAGCATGTTCCTAAGAGCATAGAATTAATTTCAAGATAAGGGTTTGTTAGATATACCAGCAAATGAATGATCAATAGACTCAATTGAACAATTATCCTTTTGACTGTGATCTTTAAGGAAATGAAGTCTGATCTCTATGTGTTTGTGTCCACTCCATTGGCCTTTGAGTAGATGATTGACTGATCAATCTTTGTCAAGTAATTCACCTTTTTCCTTCTCATTTTCCTTTATAGTTATTTTCAAAAGTGACAAATCCTTCATCTTTTAGGGTCAAATTTGTAAGCATGAACATGTTACCTATCAATTGTCTAGAGCATTTTCTGTCTATGTACCATAATGATGATTTTGCTCTAAGACGTGTAGAAATCAAATTAAGTGACAAAGGAAGGTACCCACTTAATGTTGGGTCCATAGGGGTTAGTTATTTTCTTTTTTTTCTCTGGAACCCAAATGTAATCTCCATTAAGCACATGGAACCTTTTAGCATAGCACCTATGAGATGTATGATATTTCTTCATGCATTAATTGCAAGTTACAGATTTTGATGCTATTTCAAAATGAGTCATTTGATTATGCTTTGTTTTTGAAAAGCCAATTTGATTCTTCTATTTTGGTGGTACAAACTTGGTTTTTCCAAAAGGTTTTGCTCCATGTTTGTAACCCAAACCAGAAGTATCTCCAGCATATTTTTCTACACTCAGCATTTGATCTAAAGTGCATTTTCCTTTATAAAGCTTTTTTAAAAGATCAACTAAGTAAGAATTTTCTGAAAGCAATTCCATATATTTTTCAGATTGACTGCTTTTGAAATCATCCAATTCTTTTTCTAAAGCTTTGCAATTGTCTACATTTGTAGAAGAAGAAGCACACACACCCATTGGCTTGGTAGCTTGAAAGAAGTTTCTCATTCTCTTTTTTCAACTTACAAAGTTCAGCTTGTTGTTCAACAAGTTTGGTGGTATGCCATTTAAGCTTACTTTTCAGCCTATTGTTGGATTTTGCAAGCTTTTGGGCCTCTTCATGCATATCATGGAAAGCATCAAAAAGTTGATCAAGTTCAGAGTTTATTTCAGATTCATCACTTGAGAGTTCTTCATCTTCACTAATTATGGAAGTGAAGCATACATTAACTTTTTCATTTTCACATGACGAATAAGATGTTATGGATGCGTTGTCTTCCCATTCATTGCAGGCTTTCTTTGATTTCTTATCACTTAACTGCATCTTCAAAAATATATGACATTAAAATATAAAATGGCCTTGCTTACAACATTCGAAACAGGAGAAGTTTGCGTTGATGTTGTTGTCATTTCTCTTGTTGAACTCTATGAACTTCTTGTTCTTTTTGTTCTTCAAGAACTTGCTGAATCTTTTGACTATTAGGTTCAAGTGTTCATCAATTTCATCTTACTTGAGTTTTTTTTCCACATTAGAAGTTGCAACTTTCAAGGCTATACTCTTTTGCTTTTTATCTCTATTTTCATCATGTGTTAATTGAGACAAATCTAATTTATACTCAAGAAGCTTACCAAATAATGCAGCCATGGACATCTAGGATAAATCTTTTGATTCCTTGATTGCTGTCATCTTTGGTTGTCATGGTCATGTTAGACACTTTAAGATTTTGATGTTTAACTCTTCAACATCAAATATCTTCCCAAGACCAAGTAGGTGATTTACAATGTGAGTGAATCTTGTTTGGAGCTGAGATATGTTTTTTGTGGTGTTCATCTTGAACATTTCATACTCATGAATCAAGGCATGCTTCCTTGATCTTTTGACTTCATCCATCCCTTCATGAGTGACTTCCAACATCTCCCACATCTCCTTTGCGCTTTTACACCTATCAGTTCTAAAGAATTCATCAGAAGAAAGTGCATAAGTAATCAAGTTCTTAGCTTTAAAATCTTACTGAACAACTCTCTTTTCTACATCTGTCATCTCATCCCATTCTTTGGGAATCATATTATTACCAACAATTTTCATAGGAACCAAAGGTCCTTTTTCCATTGTTTTCCATGCACCAGGGTCATTTGATTGGATGAATATTTGCATTCTATTTTTCTAAAAACTGAAATGCTCTCCTTCAAACATCGGAGGACCAATGAGAGAGACACCATCTTTGAAGGTAATCTGTGTGGAATTTATTTTCTTTAAAAAAGATAGTGATCTTGAACAACATTCAAGAACTAGATCTTGATGCCAATTAAAAACAATAGTGAACACACACAATAACCAAGAGGGGGGTGAATTGGTTAAAACAGAGTCTTTAAAATTTCTTTAAAACAAGCAGCAGCAGATTTAGGAACATATCACAATTAAACCAAGAATGTTTCAATCAATCAAACCACTCAGCTCAAGAATATAATTACTAAAAACTTCACTTATTGAGTAATAAAGTTTCCACCAAATGAAACACAAATTGAGATGATAAGAAGAGAGTAAAGAAAGTAATCAACACAAGAACTTATACTGGTTCACCTCTCAACAAGAGAAGTTACATCTAGTTTCTTCCAACCAAACCTTGGCTAGAGTTCCACTATTAACAAAATTTATTTTTTACAAGCTTACAAAAGATCACCCTTTATCAACCCTAGATAAAGAACTGAAATCTAAAATCCTATTAGACTTCTAATGATTAAGACATAGAGAACCCTTCTATACTCTTCCCTCTATAGAACGATACTCTAGACAAGAATAAAGAACCCTTTGTAATAGCAACTTACAAGCTGAAATGTAAAATCAAATTACACATAGAAACTAATGGAGAGAAACAACCTGATGATCCACAGTATATGAATGCATATGATTACCAATCTAGATCAAGGTTGAAAGCAAATAAGTTTCAGACCAAACTCTGCAAGAGCTTCTTACAATCTTGTCCAATAGAAAACCTTTCAATGAAACATGAATATTGGAATTTGTGGACAAGAGCTTTGTTACTCAAAGAATCTCCTCTCACTTCAAAAGGCTTTTGAAAACTATGAAAATCCCGAATTGTAATGTGTTGTTATTTTCAAAAAACCCAATAGCTATTTATAACAGACTATTGTAACTTAATGTAATCTATTAATTGTCAAAGTAATTGATTAAAACTTCATATGTAATCGATTGAAAACAAATTTAATAGATTAAAATGTTATTCAGTTTTCTATAAAGGATATATGAACAAAGTAATCGATTATTTCGAGATGTAATCGATTACTACAGGAATACTCTATTTCATAAATAAACTAAGTAATCGATTATGGGTAAATGATAATTGATTAACACAGTCACGTATTATTCTATGTTTGTACTGAGTAATCGATTACTTAATGCTTGTAATCGATTATTTTGTTTTTCAAGGCTCAAGTAATAGATTACCAATATATGGTAATCGATTAACATAGTAAAAAATAGTTTTTCCAAAAACTTGAAACCATGAGCACTTTTGCTTTGATGCAATTATGAAATCTTAAACCTTTTCACAAACCGTATGCTTTTGTAAAAATATGAATTCAAGCCAATGAATGATGTTTATGCAATGCTATAGATCATAGGATGAAACTCTTTACGAACTAACAAATTACATATGCCTTCAATTGAATGGCATGTAAAAAGCTAAAACTTATCTAAGTTAAAGAGTCTCCTCATCTCGATCTTCTTCAAGCTCCCTCTGTATCTAAAAAAATCACCATCTTAAAGATTAATACCAACGATTTTTCCATGAAAAACCACTGACTACCTTTCATCACAAGGATCTTGAACATAAAACACCTATTTAGCTTGTTCTGGCATGATGAAAGGCTTATTCCGATAAGCTAACTTAAGATTCGCCAAAGTAAATCATGAATCATCAGTTCGCACACCAATATTACTATCAACCCATATACACTTGAAAACATACACAGTAAATTTAACATAATTAAGCTCTCAGATTTCATCAATGACTCCAAAGTAAGGCATGAACGCCAGACAGGTATTGTGGTGATGTACAATAGCAAAGTGTTGGGATTCATCCCTAAGACTTACCCCACTGTTTTGCATTGTACTTTTGTCATCCTCTGATTTGGTGTAAATAGAATAGTTGTTGATATCGTATCCTTGCCAACTTCTAACATTTCTTTTAGGCACATCTGCTAACTTCCTTAATGTTTCGGAGGCACTATCGTCACCAAAGATTGTATATTTAAACCAATTTAGGAAACATGATTACTGTTATTCAGTATATACAAATGAGCTTGTTGCAATTCATCTACATCGGGATTTATAACATGCAACCCTCATGAACCCTTACCTTCCACTATCTCGTCATGCTGAGACTCGGGAAGCCCAACAGGCTTTGCCTTTTCAATTTACTCTTAACAAAATATAATAACTTCTTCTGCAATTTACCTTTCGACAATGGATGTTTCAGGACAGTGTAGATAATTTGTATACCCTTTTAAGATCTTCATGTATTGCTCAATCGGGCTTCATCCACCGTAAATAAAGGGACCACACAATTTAATTTCCTTGACCAGATGAACAATTAAGTGAATCATGATGTCGAAAAATGAAGGAGGAAAATATATCTCCAATTGACACAAGACAATAGCAGCCTCGCCTTCCAAGTCATCTAATTTCATAGGGTCAATGACTTTACTAGAAATGGCATTGAAGAAAAAGCACAGGGGAGTTATGGCTTGCCTTACTTTGTTAGGCAAAATGTCTCAAATCGCCACAGCTAATAGTTGTTGCATCAAGACATCGCAATCATGAGACTTTAAGCCAAGTAATTTTAGATCATTCAACTGCACAAGACTTTTAATATTTGAAGAGTATCCCTGTGGCACTTTGACACGGCGCAGACACTGACAGAAACTTGTCTTCTCCTTTCTTGACAAAGTGTGACATGCTGGAGGAAAGTATACTTTGTTACCATCAAACCTTGGATGTAACTAGTCATGTATACCCATCTTAGCTACATCTTAAGAATTATTCAACTATCCTTTGTCTTGCCTTGAATGTTGATAAGCATGTCGATGACACTGTCAAACACATTTTTCTCCACATGCATAACATCGATGCAATGTGTAACATCTAGATAGAACCAGTATGGAAGATCAAACAATATGGACCTATTCTTCCATATGCATGTTTTATTTGTCAACTTCCTTTGGGTCTTTCCAAATGTAGTATTGATGTTCCCAACCCGCTCAAGAACATGCTGGCCAGTTAACGATATCAGCGCACTTTTATGCTATTGACTTTCGTTAAAAGCTTTTTTTCCATCATCGGTAAGGGTGAGAAGGTTTCAGAAAATGTCGATGCCGAGTGTATACAATTTTTCTTCCATGTTTGAGTTGTACGTTGCTTGTGTCTTGCTCATAGATAGGGCATGCACGGTGGCCCTTAAAAATGTAACCACTCAAATTCCCATATGCTGAAAAGTCATTAATGTTACAAAATAGCATTGCACGTAACTTAAATGTCTCATTTCGATACCCATCAAAGACAACAACCCCCTCATCCCACAACTTTGTTAAGTCTTTAGTCAAGGGACTGAGATAAACATCGATGTCTTTTGCTGGCTGTCATGGACCTGACAACATCATGTATTTTCGCTTCATGCACAACCAAAGAGGCAAGTTGTAAATGACTAGTAAAATAGGTCACGAACTGTGCTGAGTGCTTAAATTGCCATAGGGATTCATGCCATCAGTGGCAAGTCTAAGCATAAGATTTCTTGCCTCTACCGAAATCCGGGTACAAATGATTAATCTTTTTCCATTGGGAGGATTCAGCCAGATGGCGAAGCATTCCATCATAGTTTCTCCCATCTGCATGTCATGTAAGGTCTTTTGCATCGTCTCCATTAGAAAAAAGATGCTTAAACCTTGGAATGATTGGAAGATACCACAACACCTTCACTGGGGGCTTTTTTTGTGCTTTCATGCAGACATGAATTTTCTAATACTCGATACCCATCAGACACAGTATCTTCTTCATCTGATAGTAACTTTTTGCACTACCTGAAGCTGTGAAGCGAAGCTTTTGTCACTCCACCCATATTTGGCCTTGAAATTAACCAGACCTAACACCACTGACAACATCATCAAAAACTTCTTGCACCTCAAATACAAAGGCTTCTTCGAATCACTTTCCAAGATCATGAATCATATCCTCTAATTGATCTCCCATTTGTACATCAACCCCAGTTCAGTTTGGGACCCCCTCTGCATGTTTGTTAATTAACCATGCCATATCTATATCGTATAATTATTCTTAATCTCATCACATAGAAGATATTCCCGTATGTCGTCTAGTATTTGTCATCTCCTTTTGAAACAATTTATACAATGACATAAATAATTTCCATCATCATCCGGTCGACTTCTTTCAGAGGCAAATTCCAAGAACTATTCAACGCCTTCCTCATACTCAGGACTCATGCGACTTGCACTCATCCAACTTCGATCCATCTAATTAATAACTCTGAGATATTCACAAAGTTATTCCATGCATGAAAACCTCACTTTTTTTCATTAAAGGTGTGGTCATATCCTATTCAAGAATACATTTTTTTTATAGTAGATTCATACGTAAAGGTTAACTATCTTTTCTTAAATTTGACAAAATTTCAGCAGTACTTTGCATCGATCTTCAAGTACACGACATGAAAGCAGTGACATGAATTCTACCACAATCAAGTATCCACTCAGAGAACAGAGTGAAATGTACTATACCGAAATTTTATCAAATTTAAGAAAATAAAGTTAACCTATAGTTTTAATCTACTATAAAAAAGTGATTCTTCCCAAACTGTCCAAACAGACAATTCAAGATTCACTACAACGATTAATCCAAACTGTCTTGAAAGGTAATTAAATGGTATACTATTTGTATATGTTTAATTGATCTTCTTATAACAGCCTATGTATTTTGTTATCATTTCAAACTGGATGATCCACTAATCCAATTGACAGAAAATTATAAATGGATCAATTTTTTTGACTTTTACTGGAGATTCGGAATAGATGGACTCTCTCTAGGACCCATTTTATTAACGGGATTTATACATAATGCAATAGTGACACGAAACAAGTTATAAAAAGCATTCGTAACAAAAAAAAGAGCATCAAAAGATTTTGAAAGAAATTTGTACCTGCCTCATATGGTCACTAACAATAACAAAGAATGTCGTAATGACTATGCAAACAAAAAAAGAAAATTTGCCTACAAATTACAATTACAATTATCAAGAAGGAAGAAATAAAAAACTCAAAATATTCATGATGGTTATTTTAACACCTAGGATTGTGAAAATACTAAAAGTACTCAAACTCAAAATATTCCTTTTAAATCTAAAGAGAAATATAAAATGAAGTATTTCACATCATAAAACAAGTATTACAAATACAAGTTTAAAATTATACACATAATATAAAACAATTTACGCATAGTATTTGTCATGCTACGTTCCAAACAATTGATTTTCCTAAATTCTTGTATTATAAACGTAGGTTATAAGTTATCTTTGTTGTCATTAGAATTTTATAATTTATTTAATGCAGAGAACTATTGTTCCCAAAGTTGTATCTATGAAGGCACAAGTTCACTCACATTAGAAATGAATAGCATGTTGGCTTTTACACTCATCACATGTGCAGGGGAAAAGAGAATCATATATTTAACCAAGGGTATGGGCTTTAGATGGTCAAACAAGCACCCAACCCTCAACATTATGCAGAAAAATTCTGCAACTTCACACTTTTGCCATGTTTTGGCATTATATTCATCAAATATTCTACAGACCTCTAAGAATTGTGTGACCAATTCAATTAAGTTAAGACATAAACTTAGAGGATTGAGAAAGGTTTTAGGCTAATTCTTTGTAGATCAATACCAGTTTTGGATTTGCATAAGAGGAACCTCAAACAAAAGATTTTATAATATTTGCTTGACAAGGTTAAGGATTTCTAACTTTTTCTAAGCTTAGACATAGTCAAGGACTTGGCAAGGCTAACATTAGGTACCCCTAAGGTGTAGGGAAAATAGGGATCAAATGTTTCCACTTTGGCCCAAACAGTAGTTGTACACTAATATGTCCTGCACCCAAACAGGTTTGACATGTCCCACCAAAATATTCATTAAATATTCTATGAAATTCTTAAAATTATGGGATCAAATGTGTTGGAAAAAGGACATCTAGGACTAAATTCTTGTAAAATGGTAACCCCTGGTTTTTCCAGACCTGTACACACGAATTTATGCAATGCAAGGAATTTGCTGTCAAAATTTTCCAGCAATTGCTTTTTCACTATTAGACACTATCCTTGTTAAATAAATTTCAAAATCATGTCCTATCATGACTCCAAATGTTGATTTTCAATTTGATGCATGTGAATCTACGCTTAGGCTGGACCTTATGTTATGTACAGGTGGTCCATATCCAACTAACCCACTACCCATGACCATTTTCATCCGAGACCTTTGATAGTGCCACATGTGCTCCCAATTGAGCCATGTACCCAGCCACCTTAAGCTCCAAATTCATATGCCAATTGAACCTATAAGAATGAAACCCAAGTTATCATGTATGATTGCATTTGGCACTTTGTCCCTGCTCTATTCACTGAGTCCAAGACCTTGTAATACTGAGATTACCTACCGGCCAGCTTCATTCAAAGTTTGTGATTATCTGCATTAAGCCTTATAAAACCCGTTTCAATTCAAGCTCAATCCAATACAGCTTAATGTCCTTCATTAGGACCATTGTTGAGCATGTTGAGCAATATATATTCAGTGGTCCTAAGAGACACTGTGACCTGGTCCTAATAGACAATGGACACAACTAGTAAACGGCAAAAGCAAAAAACTTACCAAATATTATTAAATCTAGCTTGGAATGGATGATGATAGTTTATGGGCTGTGTTGTGTCTATTTTATAAATCTAGCTATAATCTATTTTAGTTTGTTGGACTGAATTATGATATTATTAACACCGTTATGGTTTCTAACAAAAACACACTATGATAGTTGAAGAGTCCACAGTAGCCTTGTAAACCTAAAATTGAAAACTCACTTTCAATGTGAGGGTCAAGTCTCATAACTAGCAATTATTTTGAACAATTCAACAAGAGCTGGAAAAACATTAATGTACACAAGTATGAGTGTGGTTTCTGAATTGAGTATTTTAAACTACCTTAGTAAACAATGGAAATGAAGTTAACAGTTCATTGTTAAAGATATGCATAACATCTAGTTGGTCCTTCAATGTGACATTTTTACCATCAAAGTAGTCCTTTAAAAGACATCAAGTTGGTCTTTAAAATACAAAACTAATGATATTCATTATCATTAAAGAACCAACTTCGTATAGGACTCACATGTTTAAGTATTGGCAGTAATACCTTAATAGAGGAACAAACATTTGATTTTTATCATTATAAGAAACACAAAATGTGTTTATATCATTATGGACTAATAAATGCATTCGTCTTTAACATGTATTTTGTCGCTGTAACACCTCAACTTACAGTCTTGTTATTATTGATTTTTAATGAAAATTCTTTTCAACTTACTTAAGAACACCCAGTTGAATATAACAAAATTTTGCCAATAACTGATACTCTAAGAAAATTTCATCACTGAGTAATATTTATAAACCTGAAGTAACATATAATAAGAGTATAAACTGACACTGGTTCTATTACATAGTACAAATAACTAAAACACTCTGTAACAAAAGAACACATATTCAAACAAAATCCTCTTCCTATAAGCAGCTAGGCAGTCTCTCTTTTCTGTTCATCTGCTCACCCGAATAAAATCGAGGTCATAGTAGGTGTCAACCACAGACACAAAACATAGGGTAAGTTTATGATAAACATAATTTAAGCAATAAGTTATATTCAGTGTGCAGTTATTTATAATAACGTCCTCTAATTTCAGTTCTAATTTTATATGATGCATGATTCTCCCAAACTCTCAACATCATGAACATGTGGTACCAATTGTCAAGATAACCCCATCCCAATGGCACAAAACTTCCCCAATCAGTCAGGGCCTCCCAGTGTTGCATAGGTTCTCACCCACACTTCATGTGATCATCATGGGTGGCGTGAGTCCTCACCGCTAGACTCACCCCCAGCTCAGATCCTTCTGCTGAACGCACAAACTCAGTTCATGCAGCTATCTGACACACCTCCTCTCTGAGGTAACTTTATGAGACACATGAGACTGATTCACTTATGCATATCTCATTCATTTTATAAACTCATATTTATTTTCAACATCAGACTTCAATCACTGTCTCACATAATTTACTTAGAAATTCAACATAAATCATGTACAAAACTCAGCTTATTACTTATGTATGGAAACTCAACATATCATTCATGTACAGAGATTCATAGAACACTCAGCAAGTATAAAACTTCATTCAGGCACTCAATCATATAACTATAACTTAAATCCAACAATTACTCAGATACAAGTCATACTTCACAGAACTTCAAACACTTATTCAAACACAAGTAACACTTAAACTATCCTTATCATAAAAATTCTCTATACATACCTGATAACTCCTTATAAAGCTTGACAAACTTTCCTAAAAGTGCTAGCCTTCTACACGTGATTTCCAAGGGAAGTGGGGCCTCTTCTTACTTAATTTATATATTGAAAAGGAAAGGATGAAAATGAAATGAAAGAGATGAGATGGAGAAATTCACGTGAGTTGTTGTAGAAATGCAGTCTTGAAAGTGACTTCCATTTAAGGCCCTCCTCCCTTGATATAGGGTTTGGAAAATAATAAAATATTTAAAGACATAATTGCCCTTTCTAGCTAGTTACTCTCATCTAGTTCAATTATAACTTAGTTTCTTCTCATCCATTACATCTTAACTAAACTCATAATTACTCTTCTAAATATCTTTCCACTTTATACAAAAATCTCCTAAGTCATGATGTCTTTCTTCCAAGTGTCTTCCACTTGTCCCTATATCATGTATGTAAGTCATGAAATATCCTCCCTTCCTACTCCCTCTTTCACGTGATTATCAAGGGAAGAGGAGAAGATTTTTTTCTTCCTTTCATGTCACCTTGTGTAATTATCTTTCAAGGCATGGTGGCTTCTTATCCCTTCATTCATGGTGGCTTACAAGTGGATAGACATTTCTTAAGCTTTCATGAAGACACCTTGTAACGCCTCTCTTTACTCTCCCGTGCTTAATTGATTTTATATGGAATTTGTGACCACTTTGTATTATAATGATCTTAGTTATAAATTTTTCAAGAAAATTCTTTTCACATTGCTTGCAAATTTTGTAAGTCCAGGTACAGTCCCAAATAGTTCGTCACAAAATAAGTTACAAACAGCTTAATACAGACAGCGTAGC
>PYAF01001930.1:0-47345 GCA_007407185.1 Glycine tomentella
TTGATGATCTGTGCTTGCAATGTACTATGGACTGTACCATGGACTGTTTATATATGGAACTCTGGCTATGTAATAAGGAATGGACTGTATGGTATGTGTGTGAAAGTCATGCACTATAAAATAACGCGTAAACCGTTATAATTTCTAAATTCGTTCTTAAATCGACGAAATTTTTCATTTGACCCTTTATTTTTAAATTCGTTTTAAAATCAATCAAGTTTTGTTGGAACTTTTATCCTTTTGGTTTTCGAAAAATTTTTAGCAAATAAAAACAAATACGTAATAAAAAGCGAAGTATATGCGGTCGTTTCACGGTGCGTTATCATTAACAATATCAGATAAGCGTTTCATTAACACTAAATATAACTTAGCGGAAGCATAGAATCGTTGTTCTTGATTCATTATGTATGGAATCCAAAAATACCAAGCAAACATTTAAATAAGGCACATATCATAAGCCCCTGCTGATCCAGTTTCTCATATATAACCATAAACATATAAATAGACAGGCATAATATACTCAGGAGGAATTTCATTTCATATCATATCATTAATAGTTCTGTACATACATATACATCAGTGTCCTCACCACACCGTGGTGGTACAAAAGAATAACTGCCCTCATCGAGGGGATACATAACTATACAGCCCTTGTCAAGGGTACAAAACATAAACAAAATCAATACTGAGCCTTCAGCTCTCCCTACTGCTTCTCAATCAAGCAGAAATGTCTCTACTCGGGCCTCCTGCCCTGAGACTGCTCTCTTCTGTCTGAAGAGTCATCTGAAATCACAAATCCCCACATGGGGTGAGATACATATCTCAGTAAGCTCAGGGTCCTTGGGAAATCATTCCCACCCTGGCCCATAATTCACAATACAAACATCAGATAAGCATACATATCAAGTCTATTTCACCTCCATGGCAGAGATTCACTCAATGTCGTTCCACATGGCAGAGATTCACTCAATGCCTTCAATTCATGGCAGAGATTCACTCAATGCCCTCAACACATGGCAAAGATTCACTCAATGCCCTCAATATGGCAGAGATTCACTCAATGCCCTCCACATGGCAGAGATTCACTCAATGCCCTCATCATGGCAGAGATTCACTCGATGCCCCAACACATGGCACAACCAGACACAAATGCACACAGAGTAGAATATGCAACAACCAATGCATGCATTATGAATATGACCATCACTCCCCCGGAGTGTGGTGTGCAACCAAGTGGGAATCAATCCCCAGGGACTCAAAACTTACCTGGCAAGGTATCACTCTGCAGTTCCTTCCCTGCTCTGTGGCTCCCGCCACCAACAGTTCCAATATCACACCCTATTCAAGGGACATTCTAATATCAAAACCAATCCACAGACATTCAAACATAGCACATATCATGTACAGAATTCCCCTATCCTAGGGTTCAATCATTCTCAGCCCAGTGCACACTAGGCAATCATAGTCATATACATGATTCACTACGGGGTGTTGCAATTCCTAGCAACGTAACGTAAAGAGTAAAATCATTCATTTCAGATCCTAAGGGCACTTTCCAGTCAAGCTTAGAATTTATTTTCATGAAACTAGTGATCAAGTAGAATTAAGCATTAAGAACAGAATGAAATCAACAGAATGAGTAGAAAAGATTCATACATATTTAAAATATTAAAATAGATACATAAGGGTACAAAGATTACATCCAATCATTAGGACAAACTAACCGATCATGGTACAGAGCAAGAGATCAACAGAAAATATGATGAAGGTAGCAATCCTAGGCCCGTTCCTGCAGAGTTTCCACTCCTTTTATCTCTTCTCTCACCTATTTCTAAGTTCCCTAAGTGTTTCCCACGTTCCTTTTCCAAAAAAGATTGTTTTTTTCCTCAAACTTCCTAACATTGTCTTTATTGTTTAAAATGTAGCATGTATAACCAAAAATGTGGAAGTATGATACACTTGGTTTTCTTCCTTTCCATAATTAATAAGAAGTCTTGTTTAGAACTTTTCTGATAGAAACTCTATTTAGAATGTAGTAGGTTGTGTTATAGATTCTTCCCAAAAATAGTTTTGTAAGCCAGACTCATTGATAAGTGTTCTAGCCATCTCTTGTAAGGATCTATTTTTTCTTTCTACAACACCATTTTCTTGAGGTGTTCGTGGACAAGAAAAATTATAGGAGATACCATTTTCATCAAAGAAGGTTTTGAAGAAAACATTTTCAAATTCTCCCTCATGATCACTCCTTACAGAGACAATTCTCAAATCTTTTCATTCTGAACTTTCCTATAGACCCCATGTGAATCTAAAGATATCATCAACTATCAGAAATCCGTATCTATTTCCACCCAGGCTAAGTGTTTTGGTTGGACCAAACAAGTCTATGTACAGTAGTTCAAGGATTCTCTGAGAGGTTACTACATTTTTGCGCTAGAAACTAGATTTGGTTTATTTACCTTTGCCACATGCTTCACACAGTTTGTCTTTTTTGAATTTGATGTTTGGTAGGCCTCTCACAAGGTTATGCTTGGATAACTTGGATAAATTTTACATGTTAAGGTGACCCACTCTTCTATGCCATACCCAATTATCATTCTCAAAGACTGTTAGACAATATTAACTAAGTAGGGACTCTAGACAATTCTATAAAGGTTTCTCTCTTTCACACCAAAGAATAAGATTTCGCTAGTTGATGCTTTTTTAATCAGACAAGCATTGGGTTCAAATTTAACTTCACAGCCATTGTCACAAAGTTTAATAATGCGTAGAAGATTATGTTTTAACCCTTTCACATAAGAAACATTTTAAATCTGAGCAGAGTTTGGTTTACCAACTATACCAACTCCTTTGATGAGGGCTTTTCTATTATCTCAAAAAGCAATTGACCCTCAATCCTTTGTCTTTTCAAGGATGAGGAATTTGCTTTTGTCTCCAATCATATGCCTAGAGCAACCACTGTTCAAGAACCACAACTCTTTCTACTTGTTGTGGTACAAACATTCTTGTATTAGAAAGTAGTAGAATCGTATGTACCTATAGTTTCTTGGTTCTTTCCATGTTAGTCACCTTTTTGAAGGGAGTGTCCATCTTTTTGTAAGATTTGGAGGTCTGGTGTCCACATCTATTATAGTGAAAACATTTCCTCTTGGCCTTCTTATTCCTAATAGGCTTTTGACAAACTTTCTTAGGATTCTGATTGAAACCTAATCCAGTTCTATCATAAAAGCTTTTCTAGATTCCAATTAGCTTATCCAAGTTTTTTGTGCCTGCTACAAATTTAGCTACATCTTTTGACAATTTATCAACTTTTTCTTTCAAAACCTTGTTTTCATTTTCAAGTTGATTTTCTTTTTGCAATAGCCTATCTTTTCAGTCTTAACTGTTCAGAAAGTTTAAAATGAGATTCCTACAGACAATGGTTTTTGTTAAAAATATTTTCATTATCCATTATGAGCTTCTCATTTTCTTTCTGAGCATTAGAAAATTGCTCTTTCAAATGAGCATATTTATGAGTAAATTATGAGATTCATTGAGTAGATTATCAAAACTTGTTCTAACTCTTTATGATTTGAAAAGTCTGAAACACTTTCAGAGTCAAATACCTCATCCTTATCAGAATCTTCCATGAGATATAGATTGGCAACATGCTCTTCATCTTTCTTAGATGATGATGAATCTATGTCATTCCATGTAGCCATCATTGCCTTCTTCTGTGTGGAAACAGTATGAACAGCACATAAGACCAAGAGGGGTGGGGTGAATTGGTTGATCTTGGTCTTTTAAAAATTCTTTAAACAATTAGAGTAATCAAGATCGTATCATAAATAGTCTAAGAAATCTCCAACCAATCAAACACCACTGCTCAAGAATGCACTCAACCAAAACAACTTTTACTGTTGAATAAGAAATGTTGCACCAATGAATGACAAGTTATAACAACAAGAAAATATTAGAAAGAAGTAGTCAATACAACGATTTATACTGGTTCACTTCTCACCCTTAAGAAGTTACATCCAGTTCTTCCAACCACAAAAGGTTAAAGTTCCACTAATAACAAATTGTTCTTACAAGCTTTTTACACAACCACTCTTAATCACACCTAGATTAAGAACGAGACTTCTAACACACTTAGAATCTTTGTGATCAAGACATAGAGAACACCTATCCCTACTCTTTTTCCTCTAGGAACACCTATCCTAGAAAAGCCTTAAGAAACCTATTTCTGTTAATACACAAAAAGAAACTCAAAACAATGTACAGCAAAGTGTAAAGAAAGAAACCACCTGATGATCCAATAATGATGTATGCAAATAATTTGCCAGACTTGAATTAAAAGGTGGAAGAAGTTACTTCAGAACTTTCTTTTCACAACTTCTTTTGAAAGCTTGCCAGAGAAAAACCCTCCTTTGAAATCTTTGAAGATTGAGGATTTGTAGAACTTAATAGAGTTTAGCACTTGGAATCTTTTCTCTCAAAAGAGAGCTTATGAAAAATTACTTTGTAATTCGTAGTAGTGTGTTTTTCAGTTGAAACACCTAACAACTATTTGTAGAAAACTATTGTATCTGTCAATAATCGATTAATTCACTAATGTAATCGATTAATTTTACTTATGTAATCGATTATTAACACAATTAATCGATTAAAGTGTTCTTGAACTTTCTGGAAAAGATTCACGAGCAATGTAATCGATAAATTCACAATGTAATCGATTATCACAATAAGTTTTTGTTTTCAAAATGTGCCAAGTAATTGATTACCACCATATCGTAACTGATTATTACAGGAAGATTTATTTTGTGATTGTGTAGTGTAATCATTTACCATATTGTTGTAATCGAATAAAGAGTTCTTCAAAGCTTAAGTAATAGATTACCATATTCTGGTAATCGATTAAAGCAGTGCAAAATAGTTTTTTCCAAAACTTAAACATTGAACACTTGGCTTTTTATGCAGTCATGAAAAGAAAAGCTTTTTCACAAAACTTATGCTTTTATGAAAACCATGAATGCAAAACTTTGAATGATGTTTATGCAATGCAATGGATCATAGGATGGAACACTTAGAGATCTAAAGATTAGATATGCCTCCAATTGAATAGGCATGTAAAAGCTAAAACACATCCATGTCTAAGAGTCTCAGCATCTTGATCCTCTCAAACTCCCCTGTATCTAACAATCTTCCCCTTTTTGGCTTTGATGATGCCAAACTTTAATTGAACATCTTGATCCATTGTGTTCTTTTGGGAGATGATTTCCATGACTTTTACTTGATAGCTGAAATAGATTTTAGCTTCTTGCCAAGACCAAATGTCAAGTATACTTTGCATAAACAATTTACATTATAAGTATTTATATTGCTCCCCCTATCTTAGGTAATTTCATATCAATTAATATAAGAGCAATGCTTCTATTCATTTAAATCAGAGCAAACATTTATCATTTATCATCCTTCTTCCCTTATATTCTTTTAATCACCCAGCATCCTTCATGTATTCATTGTATAT
This sequence comes from Glycine tomentella, assembly GCA_007407185.1. NCBI lineage: Eukaryota > Viridiplantae > Streptophyta > Magnoliopsida > Fabales > Fabaceae > Glycine > Glycine tomentella. Next base: position 5,507 of record PYAF01001930.1, read on the forward strand.
GTTCATTTTTCTCCCTTTTTGGCTTATCAAAGGCAAAATGTTCCAGTTATAATGAAATAAGCAAAAGAAGATGTAAACAACATAAAACAAAATTTATTCATTAGTAGAAGGTGCAATACATAAAGATAAACATCACAACCAGAAGCAGAGTAAAACATCCACTAATCTAGAGATTATCAAAGTCTTTAAGAGTCATTCTAGTCTCTATATTTTCTAGCTTAGTGGTGATTTCATCCAAAGAGGAATGAACATCATCTGACTGTTCATGATGTAGAGCTATCTTTTGAATCATAAGAGATTCAAAAGGACTCCATTGCTGCTCAGTAGGTCTAGCTTCAGCATCTTCCTCACCAGCTTCTTGTTCATCATTAGCACCTCTTTGAGGACCTTGAGCTACTCAGGTACTCTCGGTAAGCGTACCGATTTGCCGTTGTAAGTTACAAAATTTATAAGATCGTCTCCACAAGGACTTGAGCTACTCAGTTATTCCAAATAAAATTTAACAGTTCAATAGTTATGTACAAGCAGGAGGAGCGAAATTTCATTTGTTTAACAAAGTAACAGGTAGTAGTAGTGTGTCTAAATATATTGCTAAATTTGAAGAATTAATTAAATTCTCCTCTGCCTATCAATATAACCCTGATGAGCACTGGAAGTGCATGAAGTTTAAAGGGGGACTGAGGAAAGATATGTTGGAAGTAGTGGGACCCCCAGAAATTAGGAAGTTTGGTGTTTTAATAAATAAGTGTAGAATAACAGAATAATATAAAAGGAGGTCTGCTGAAAAAAAAGAGTCAAGTAATAAGTTTAGGAAGAAACTAGGACCCCAGCATTTTAAATTAAGAATAAGTTTCAGCAGAGAAAATGTCACAAGATCCATGGAGATATGCCATTCCCTATAGCTCAACTCACATGTTCCCAGTGTGGAAACACAGGACACCTGGCACAACATTGTCGTAGGAATGTTCAATGTTACAGATATGGAAAGATGGGACACTATGCTAGAAATTGCAGAAATGAAAGGCCCCAAGACACCACACGTCCTCAACAGACTGGAAGGGTTTTTACCATGAATGCAGTAGAGGGGTCTCAATCTGAAAATTTCATCAAGGGTAAGTGCAGAATTAAAGATACAATTTTAAATGTATTATATGATTCAAGTGCTACTCACTCTTTCATTTCTTATGACACTGCTATACAGTTAGTGTTACCTTTATCTCAATCACCTTATGATCTTTTAGTTTCTACCCCTACTGGTAAGCCTATTACTACTAGTCAAATCTGTCTTAATTGTGGTTTTTAGATTGATAATAGATCTTTTTCTGCAAACTTGATTTGTCTTCCTTTGACCGGCTTTAGTGTAATTTTGGGTATGGATTGGCATGCAGCTAACCATGTGTTGTTGGACTATTCAAACAAAACCATTATTTTACTTTCAGAAAACAATCGAACCCAATGTCTATATTTGAACTCCATTTTTTCTTGTTCCAGTAAGAATGAAATTCAAGGGTATGTTTGTGATAACCCGACGTTATGGCATGGTTGGCGCCTCTGACTCGACTCACACGGAAGGGGGTTCCATTTGTCTGGACCCATGAGTGCGAGCAGTGTTTTCTCGAGCTGAAGAAGAGGTTGACCACAGCTCCGGTGTTGACTCTTCCAGATCCTGAAGGAATCTTTGAGGTATTCTGTGATGCATCCAAGCGGGGACTTGGGTGTGTGCTGATGCAGGATTAGAAGGTGGTTGCTTATGCTTCCAGGCAATTGAAACCTCATGAAGAGTCTTACCCTACCCATGATCTGGAGTTAGCAGCTGTGATATTTGCTCTGAAGATATGGAGGCACTATTTGTATGGTGCCAAGTTGATTGTGTTCAGTGACCACAAGAGTCTCAGATACCTCTTTGATCAGAAAGAGTTGAACATGAGACAGAGGCGATGGATGGAGTTCCTGAAGGACTATGACTTTGAGTTGAGATACCATGCAGGCAAGGCCAATGTGGTTGCTAATGCTTTAAGCAGGAAGAATATGACTGCTGCATATCTGATGATCTCTGCTTGCAAGTTAATAGAGCAGTTCAGAGACATGCATCTGACAGTGACAGAAGGTGCACAGGGTCTTGAGATAAGTAAGACCAAGGTAAATAATGAGCTGATCAGGAGGATCAGTGAGGCTCAGCAGCAGGATGAGGATGTGAGGGCCATGATTGGCCAACCAGATGTGTCTTGGGAAGATCACGACTTGGTAAGATACCAAGGTCGTATTGTTGTGCCTAAGGGCGAACTGAGAGATGTCGTCCTATCTGAGGCACATCAGGGCCAGTTCAGCATTCATCCAGGAGCCACCAAGATGTATCATGATCTGAAGAAGAATTTCTGGTGGCCAGGGATGAAAAGAGACATAGCTGAACATGTGACCAAATGTTTGGTGTGTCAGAAGGTCAAGATTGAGCATCAGAGACCATCTGGTCTACTGCAGCCTTTAGAGATACCTGAGTGGAAATGGGACAGTATTTTCATGGATTTTGTGGTCGGCCTACCGAGGACTCAGAGTGGATATGATTCCATCTGGGTGATAGTGGACAGGTTGACCAAATCCGCTCATTTCTTACCTGTGAGATCTGGCTACACCACAGAGAAGTTGGCCCAGCTTTATGTCAGGGAGATTGTGAGATTGCATGGAGTCCCTGACAGTATTATTAGTGACAGAGATCCTAAGTTCACCTCTAGATTCTGGGGTGCACTTCAGGATGCTTTTGGGACCCAGCTTAGACTCAGCACGGCCTACCATCCTCAGACAGATGGTCAGACAGAGAGGACCATCCAGACTCTGGAGGATATGTTGAGAGCATGTGCTTTGGAGCAAAGTTCTAGCTGGGACAGATATCTACCTCTGGTGGAATTCTCCTATAACAACAGTTTTCATGCCAGCCTGGGCATGGCACCGTGTGAGGCTCTGTATGGCCGGCGGTGCAGGACTCCAGTGTGTTGGACAGAGGTAGGAGAAAGACAGCTCCTTGGACCTGAGATGGTTCAAGAGACCTCTGAGCAGATCAAGATGATCAGAGACAAGCTGATGAAGGCTCAGAGTCGACAGAGAAGCTATTATGATCAGAAACACCGGCCCTTGCAGTTTGAAGAGGGTGATCATGTGTTTCTGAGGCTATCTCCAGTGACGGGCATAGGACGAGCTTTAGGTGTGAGGAAGCTAAGTCCTAGGTTCATTGGTCCTTATCAGATCTTGGAGAGGATAGGACCAGTGGCATACAGGCTAGCTTTGCCTCCCCAGTTGTCAGGGCTTCATGATGTGTTCCACGTGTCTCAGTTGAGGAAATATGTGGCAGATCCCTCACACGTGGTTGACCCTGACACAGTTCAGATCAGGGAGAATTTGACGAGTCCTACACGGCCCTTGAGGATTCTGGATCGGATGGAAAAGCAGATCCGCAGCAAGATCATTCCTATCGTAAAGGTACAATGGGAAGGCAGAACGCCTGAGGAAGCAACTTGGGAGCGGGAGCAAGAGCTGCTGCAGATGTATCCCGAGTTGGCTACCAGGTATGTTTCTGAATTTTGCAGACAAAATTCCTAAAAAAGGAGGAGTGAATGTGATAACCCGACGTTATGGCATGGTTGGCGCCATACCCCGCGCTGTCGCGCGGGGATTCACCTCAGAAAGCCAACACAGGGGTGTGGCGCGAATGACGCCAGGATGGCGCGATCAGCGCCAGGTCCTCTGGAAGATGGCACGGGTAGCGTCAGGTTGGCGCGAGTAGCACCACAGTCTCTGGAGCTTGACGCGATTAGCGCCAAGGTGGCGCGAGTGGCGCCACAAGCCCTGGAGTTTGGCGCGATCAGCACCGGAGTGGCGCGGTTAGCGCCAAGGTCTCTGGAGTTCCACGCGATTGGCGCGGTAATGGCGGGAGTCGCGCCACCAGCACCGCCATAGTGGCGCGAGTAGCGCCGGGGCTGGCGCGGGTCGCGCCAGACCTCGGGCAGGCTGAGTATAAAAGGGTCAAAACTCGAAAAATGGAAGGGAAAAAGCTTTTCTTCTTCCTTGGACCTCCAAACCTCCATTAATGGCAGTTCCAAGCTTTCTGGGACCCTAGATACTAGCCCAAACACTTGATTTTCGCTGAGAAACTTGAGAGAAAGAATTAGAGAGCTTAAATCCTTCATTTCCTGCTCTTGAACCCTTTTTGTGAGTGAGAAGTGAATTCTCAGAGGAGAAACTCAAAGAACCTGAGTTTTGGCGAAAACCACAACGTGAGAAGGACACTAAAGCTTGAGAAGGCTGTCCTGAGGGTTTCTGAGTCGTCACTGAGGTAAGGGACTCACGTTTCTCCGTTTAATTTTGACTCTGAGGGGTTCCATGAATAGTAACCCATACGAATTGGGGCTAGAATTAGCCCAGGGTGCAGTAGAGGAACTTGTTCAGGGCAATGTATAGATGAAGGATTAGATTTCAGTTTGTGATTCTGATAACTTTGAATCTCGGCTCTGTATATGCCTGTGTGACTTGTGTAGAGTCACTTGTTGATGATTTTCTGATAAGCCAGAGCCTTGATTAGGTTGTGTTGAGCCTGAGAGGCCAGTGGAATGATGTCTGGGTTAAGGGCCAGACCGTTCTTATGGTATTCTGAATTTTGGGCCATGTATTAGGAATGGGATATGTTTTGAGTCCGTGGTGACTCAAGGGCCTGATGATAGTTTTGATTAACTTGTATGATCCGAGAAAAAGCCTTGTGTGGGCAGAACTGTAATAAAACCCTAGGATAGGGGATTTGTGATCTGATACATTCTGTGATTGAATGTTTATGACATGGATTTTGATATGCAATTACTTATGCCTTAATTAGGCATTGATTCTGAGACTGTTGGCGGTGGAAGCCACAGACCTGGGAAGGAATTACGAGCTGAAACCTTACAAGGTAAGTTCAGTGTTCCCTGGGGATGAATTCCCGCTTTGGTTGCACACCACACTCCAGGGGAGTGTTGGTCATGATTCATGATGCATGCATTGGCTGTGATATGACTTGTATTGAGACTGTATGCATTTGCATTTGATGTTTGTGCTGTGCTTGAGATATCTGTTGGCCAATAGAAGAATACCGGCGTTGAGGAGCTCCGTCGTGTATTCTGGGCGTTGAGGAGCTCCGCCCGTGGCATCGAGGAGCTCTGCCACTTGAGATCTCTGTTGGCCAATAGATAAATATCGGCGTTGAGGAGCTCCGCCATGTATTCTGGGCGTTGAGGAGCTCCGCCCGTGGCATTGAGGAGCTCTGCCACACTATGACAGGTACTGACGTTGAGGAGCTCCGCCAGGCATTGAGGAGCTCTGCCACCTGTCATAGGTCTGATTGTGATGATGATTATGGTATGTTAAGGCCAGTGGGCCATGTATGCTCTATTTACTTGTTTATGTATTGTGAATGTGTGGGCCAGGGTGGGAATGATTTCCCAAGAACCCTGAGCTTACTGAGATATGTTATCTCACCCCGTGTGGGACTTACATGATTTCAGGTGATATTTCTGGCAGAGAAGAGTAGTCTCAGGGCAGGAGGCCCAGTTGAGACTCGGCTGCTTGACGTAGGAGCTGGATGGCTCTTTTTGATTTTATTTTGATGTATAGTTCTGTACCCCCTCATGGAGGACTAATATTCTTTTGTACCACCACGGTATGTGTGGTGTGAATTATGGACAATGATATATAGATGCACAGACCTTTGTTATATATGATATGTGACGTTTCCCTGAGTATAATTGTCTTATATCTGTTATCTGCCTGTATAATTAATTTGTCTGGCTTTTAATACATGAATTAAGGAACTGGATCAGCAGGGGCTGTATAGTATGATGTCATATAGTTGTGTTTTACAGTTTTGTTAATCCATACATAATGAATCAAGAAAAATGATTCTATGCTTCCGCTAAGTACTATTTTATGTTTATCATGCGCTAAACTGATATTATTAATATTAACGCACCGGAGGCCTACGAGGTGTTACAATGTTCTTTTATCAGCTAATGTAACTAAGTCAACTATTGAACTCTCTAATATACCCGTGGTAAAAGAATATCCAGATTTATTTCTGGATGAGATACCATGGATACCTCCAAAAAGGGAAATAGAATTTTCTATTGACCTAATTCCTAGATCTAGACCAATATCCATAGCCCCTTATAGGATTTCCCCCTTTAGAGTTGGAAGAATTGAAAAAGAAACTAGAGGAGTTGTTGGAGAAGAAATTTAGTAGACCTAGTGTTTCACCCTGGGGAGCTCCAGTTTTGTTAGTGAAAAAGAAAGATGGAGGAATGAGGCTTTGTGTAGACTATAGGCAGCTTCTGGTCACGACTCAATTTGGGTCATAAACAATAGACTTACTAAGTCAGCTCATTTTATACTTATTTGGATTTCTTATTCATTAGAGAGATTAGCTCAATTGTATATACAGGAAATAGTTAGATTGTATGGTATACCTTCCACCTTGATTTCTGATAGAGACCCCCGTTTTACTTCTAGGTTTTGGGGAGCATTACAAAAAGCATTTGGATCCAAGTTATGCTTGAGTATTCCTTATCATCCCCAAACAGATGGACAAACAGAAAGAACCATACAAACCCTAGAAGATGTATTGAGAGCTTGTGCTATAGACCAATAGGGTTCTTGGGAGAAATATTTGCCATTAGCAGAGTTTGCCTATAATAATAGTTATCATACAAGCATAGGCATGGCTCCATTTGAAGCTCTGTATGGTAGGAAATGTCAGTCTCCTTTATGTTGGTATGTATCTGGGGAAGCAAGTCTTTTGGGTCCAGACTTGGTAACTCAAACCACAGAAAAAATCAAGAAGATTATAGAGAAATTGGTAATAGCTCAAAATAGACAAAAATCTTACGCTGATAAAAGAATAAAAACTCTAGAATTTCAAGAAGGGGAACATGTTTTTCTTAAAGTTACTCCAATTACAGGAATAGGACGAGCAATGAAGGCCAAAAAGTTGAGTCCTCCTTTTATTGGTCCTTTCCAAATTTTGAAAAGAATAGGTACAGTAGCTTATCAAATAGTTTTACCACCAAATCTGTCCATTCTTCCTAATGTTTTTCATGTCTCTCAACTCCGTAAATATATTTCTGACCTGAGTCATGTTTTAGAGTCTGAATCAATATAGTTAAAAGATAATTTAACTATGAGCTTGCCCCCGACAAGAATTTTGGATAGAGAAATAAAGCAATTAAGAAATAAGTCTATATCATTGGTAAAAGTAGCATGGGACAAGGACGTTTGGAAGAGTATACCTGGGAGTTAGAATCAAAGATGAGAAAGAAGTATCCTGAACTGTTTACAGGTATTTACAAAATTTAAGGGAACTTTTTTCTTTTTAGAGGGGGTGGAATGTAACATCCTCAAAATTATATCTTGATTTTATATTTATGATTGAATTATAGAAGTGTGATGATAGTTGGATACAAGAAGAATAAGATAGAATTTATTTGAACATAAGTTGCCCAAAACTGTCCATTACTGCCACCAAATTGAAAAATTTATTCCTCTCTCGATTATTATTCAAATTAGGTGTATCATATATGGAATTAAATATCTAGATGTATATTATAACATATAAAAATTTCAGATAAATATAGTTTTTGTACTGCTTGAAGTCACGAAAACATTAAGAGATGTCAGTGTGAAAATTTTTCAGCTTGCTGGCAGTTTTGGAATCTAGTTTAAAAATGTTATAGCTAGAGTTTTATAACTCCAAACAAGACATGTGATACCTTGTTAGAAATCCTAGGAAGTCTAGTTTAACATAATAACAGAAGAGAATTTATGGACTAGTAGATTGGTACATAATAGACTAAGAACAAACCACCTCAGGTTAAGTGTTTCTAGCTAATTAAAAATTTTGGTTTGAGCACAACTTGTAACTCCTACAATTTTGGCCAAAGGAATAAAATCTTCAGCCCAAAATTTGACCAATCAAATGTTTCCTCAGGCCAAGACCATTCCACGTTCATAAGAGTCCTCCAATAAGACAAGTCATGCACCAAAACAATAAGCTAAAAGCAAAGCTTGAAGTATAGGCTGCTGTAAAACTTTTGCTGGCTGAAGTGAAAAGATTAAATAAGGCTTTGTGTGCATGTGGAATCACCTAAGGCAACCAAATGCATTCCCTTGCTCAGCCATATCCACGTAGAAGAGGCCAGCTGCCCCAAAGTCAATAATTAAGAGAATATTGACCAAGAAAATCAAGTCAAGAAAGGCTTAAGTATTCTTACCTCCTTTGCCTTGCTCCTATACGTGACCTCTCTTCTACCACTTTATCCATCAAATTTTATTCTTTTAAGACTTTACTCTTTAGAGGATTTCAAAGAGATACAGCCCCTTAATCCATTCCATTTCAAAACCAAATTCTCTCGAGGGGCTAGGCTTCAATCTCTAGTTAAAAATTTATTTAGACTAACCTCTATGTTTAAATGTGCAGATTTATGGTTATTATTTAGGCTGGAATTTCATGTCATTGAAGTCTATTTTATGATTTAAAAATGTTATTTTTAACCATAGGATAGGTGATGATTTATACGTTGAAATATTAGTGATATTTGAAATTACATTTGATGATCTTTAGAAGTGATTTGGATGACATTTGGGTTGTTTGTTCATATTTTTATTATGGGACTGTTTTGAATTAATTTTTAGAAGTAGAGGTTTAATGGTATATAGATAAATGGTTCAAATACTTGAGTGATTCAATTTAAAGGATTAGGTAGTAAGGTGGTAGGTGAAAGGAGATTAAGATGCATGCTAAGTTATAATCTTTTCTTGTGAAGATTTAAAGGAATTAGAAATTATTTGAAAGATATATTGTGCTTTATTAGTTAGAATTCTAACAATGATTTTTCTATAGTTTGAGGATATTCAATTGTCAAGCCTAAGTTGGTATGATTTTGCTTGAATAAGATATGGTAGCCTAACCGTACTTTTGGTACTATAATGTTGCGATGAAAATTTTTTCATGAGGTTGTATGAATTTTCTCATGGATTGTGTTATTGATGAAAATGATGGATTTGATTGTATGATATGTTGATTCATGTTTCCAAGTCCAGTACGAGATTTTTGAAATATAATCTGATACTACATCTAGTACGAGATGTAGAGACCAGGTGCAAATACATGGAAATGACATGCATGACTAGCGTAAGATGGTCGCAACATTTCTACATTCAGTACGAGGTGTAGCTACATACAGTACGATATGTAGACGCCATATGCACCCTGTAAAATTCATTTCATGCATACATGTTGTTTGCATAATTATTATGGATTCATTTGAATATATTGATGATTTACTAACATACTAATGTGTTTAGTGGTTTAGTTTTACCTGCTGAGAAATTTTATTTCTCACTAAATTTGTTTCATTTTTTTTAGATGGCTTCAATAATCATCTTCCTTGACGCGTTAGACTTGGGTTGGTATATAGACGAAGAAAGGAAATTCTATGTTGTAATTATGCAACCATTCATTTGTGCATATTTTTATCTTGGAATCTACTTCCCAGGTTTTGTCCTTAATGATATATTCAACCCGAATGGCCCTTTTCTACAATTTTCTCCTACATACCCCGACCAACCAATGGAGCCAATTAATTTTGTTAGTGAGGAAGAAAGCATCAGAGGAAATTTCTGAAATGAAGAAATTGGTTGTAGGTTTTTATAAATAAATAAGAATCATAACTAAGGTGACTAAGGTGTTTCTTAGCAGTTTTGTTTTAGTGCTATGTTGTATTAAAAACTTGGTAACTGGTGAGAATGACTTATGTAACATTGATTGTGGTTATGTATAATATATATATATATATATATATATATATTAGTTTAACAACTTCTATCATATACACGTTTTAGAATTTTTACTAAGATATGTTCTTTAAAAATGAAATAGTAATAAAAATTATCTAGAAATAAATTAGGTCATTACATATCGCATCCCATTAGTTTAAAATATAGTTTTTCATGAAAACCAGCACGCAACAGGGATAGACATACATCCCCATAATTGGGTTCCCTGATCCCAACTATGGTATCAAAAATTGTAAACAAACAATAAAGTCACTTCACCTATTTATATCCCTTTGTTAGCTCCTTATACCGTCGTTTTAAGATCTCTTAGTTTCACGTCCTTTGGTCCAAACACAAAGCTCTATATACTAAATTTAGGATAATTCAGTATATATTTTGAAGACAAGGTTAATATTAACACTCGTGGTCAAATACCAATTCAAATTTAAAAGGGGCTAAAATGATGTTTTGGGAGTCCCCACATCAAAAAGACGTCATTTTGAAATTCTGATCACACCAATGTGATCGAGGTTAAATGAAGGTCATAATAATGACATCAATATTATAAAAAATGTAAATTTTACAACGTCTCAGTTTCAAAGGATTTTCAAAGGAAGTGTAAAAATATCCAATAACGGTACCCAAGTCACAAAAGATATTAAGAGAGGTTCAAACTAGCTAGGAGGAGGCATAGAAAACACGGTTACCTCGAAGAAACTGCAAAAGGAAGATTGAAGGCTTCGTCCTCTACCGAATCCTCGAGTTGAGTGTTCCTCTTCGTGTGGTGGTCTGATGGCAAGCAACAGCGGCTCATGGCGGTCACCGATGGCCGTGGGTGGTGGAGGAGGAGGATGAAAAAAATATGAACAACACACAATAACCAAGACGGGGGTGAATTGGTTTAAACTTGGTCTTTTTGATGGAGGTCCATGACAAGATAAAAGTCTAGAAGGAGAGCTTGAAGCACTTTCTTTGGTAAGCTTTAAAGGACCAATGACAAGAGCTATGACTCAAGCATTTCAAGATCACATTCAAGCTAAATTGGACAAGCATGAAGATGCACACCAACTCAAGGATGACAAGAGTTGGATTTTGATTTCTCAAGTCCAATTTAATTTCAATAAATTCTAGCACTTGTTAGAAGAAATTCAGTTTCCATCTGTTTTAATTGATTACCTTGGTCTGTAATCGATTACCAGTATTTCAGTTTCACACAGAAACAAGACTTGTCTATTTTATACGATTACGAGACATCTGTAATAGACTACATGAGCCTGAAAATTGTAAATAACTTTGTTTTAATCGATTACAAATGCAAATTAATCGATTACTTCAGCGTTGAAACTGCACTGTGCATGTTGAGCAGCCAAGGGTCACTTTAGGGAAGCTTGCACTTCAAGCTTCATTTGGGCTTCATTTCAATTTGCATTTTCCTTACATTTAGTGACATTTAGCTTGTAATTTTGTGGCTTTTATAAGGTGCCAGAACTGAATGTAACTAACTTTGGTTCATTAATACAATTCTGAAAATTGTTGTGAGAGTTTCTCTCTTATTCTTGTGTAAGAACTTCTTGAGTCTTATCAATGGTTTCTCAATGCTATTGTGGTGATTCTTCCTAGGCTTATTGGAAAGTTTTTCCATGGTGTTATCCATTGTCATCCCTAACCTCTCTTCCATCTTCCATTACTGAATTAAAAAGCTTAAAAATAACCCCAAATTCTTGTGAAAGTGCAGAAGTTAGAGTTCTTAAGGTTTGCTTGAAGATTGGGTTTCATTGCAAGGTAGATTTGGGAAACTTAATGTCTAATGGTTGTAGACATTACATCACTTTTAAAAAATATTTAAAGAATTATAGTAATCAAGATCATATCACAAATGAAGCAAGAATGCACCAACAAATCAAACCACTCAGCTCAAGAATGCAATCACAAAACTTTCGCTTGTTGAATAAGAAATGTAGCGCCAAATAATGATCAATTATAACAACAAGAACAGATCAGAAAGAAGTATTCAACATAGGGAATTATATTGGTTCACTTCTCACCCTTGAGAAGTTACATCCAGTTCTTCCAACCACAAAGGTTAGAGTCCCACTAATAACAAATTGTTCTTACAAGTTTTTACACAACCACTCTTAATCACACCTAGATTAAGAATGAGAATTCTAACACTCTTAAAATCTTTGTGATCAGTACATAGAGATCACCCACCTCTACTCTTACCCCTAGGAACACCTATCCTAAGAAATCCTATGTTATTAATACAAAAAAGAATCTCAAAAGAATACACAGCAAAGTGTAAAGAAAGAAACCACCTGTGATCAAGTAAATCATGAATGCAAATGATTTACAAGACTGGAATTAAAAAGGTGGAAGATGTTACTTCAGAACTTTCTTTCTACAACTTCTTTTGAAAGCTTGCCCAAGAAGAAATCCTCCTTTGAAATCTTTGAATCTTGAGGATTTGTGGGACTTGACAGAGTTTAGCACTTGAAACCTTTCCTTGCTCACAAAGTTAATGAATGTACTTTGTAATTTTGTTATATTTTTCCAAAACACCTAACAACTATTTATAGAAATCAGTTTGTAACTGTCAGTAATCGATTAAAACGTTAATGTAATCGATTAAAACGCTAATAGAAGAACAAATATAAAAATTTTGGGTAGAGTCTCCTCTGTAATTAAGACTTTTCCCAAAAAATTTAATCATTACAACAACATCATTCATAATTTCATTCATCAATAACAAAACATAGTTTTTCTTTAAAACCAGTACACAATAGGGACATACATACATTCTCATAATGGGTTTCCTAACCCCAACTATGGTATCAAAAGCTGTAAACAAATAATAAATTCCCCATCACCTATATATATTCTCCTGTTATCTCTTAGGTTCACATCCGTTATTCCAAACACAAAGCTCTATATACCAAATCAAAGGCAATTAAGTATAGATTTCAAAGACAAGGTTACATTAACATTCAGGGTCATATACCCACTCAAATTTATAAGGGGCTAAAATGGTTTTTTAGGAGTCTACATCAAAGAGACGTCATTTTGAAATTTTGATCACCCCAATGTCATCGAGGTTCAATGAAGGTCACCATAATGAAATCAATATTATAAAAGGCTACTTTTACAACATCTCATTTTCAAAGGAAGTGCAAAAACATGCAATAACATTACTCAAAACACAAGAGATACTAAAAGAAACTTAATCTAACTAAGAGAAGACAAGGAAAACATGGTTACATCGAAGAAACCACAAAAAGAGGATTGGAGGCTCCGTGTTAGGACATTTTGGCAAACGTACCGATTTGTCGTTGTAAGTTACAAAATTTATAAGATCGTCTCCACAGGGACTTGAGCTTACTCAGTTAATCCAAATAGAATTAAACAGTTCAATAGTTATGTACAAGTAGGTTGAGCGGAATTTCATTTGTTTGACAAAGTAATATAAAATTACTAAACTTAGTAAAATGAAATATATTTATGAGAAAGTGGGATTAGATTTCATCATTCTTATCCTTTTATATCCAATTAATATTATCAAGCATAAATCATCGCCTATCCTTATTGACGCACACTATTTTACCCCGAATCAATCCCTCACATTTGGGTTCTAAGGATATCTACCGAATATCGATTCCTCGCATATGAAGTAAATACCCCAGCATTAAGAATTATAATCAAGTGCTTTATGCAATCAGGACGTTATGCCCTATTCCTAGCAAAGTAACGTAATGAGTAAAATCATTTGGTTTAAACCGTAAGATTACTTTCCAGTCTCACTTAGAATTAAGTTTATGAAACTAGTGATCAAGTAGAATCAAGCATTAAGGACAGAATGAAATTACCAATACGGAATAGAAATGATTCATGCATAAATAAATATTAAAAGAGAGACATAGGGATAAGAAGATTACATCCAATCCTCAGAGAAGCTAGCTACTCATAGTGGGGAGAACCTCCTCACGAGAAGAATTGCTGAAGGGCTCAATCACCGCTTCTTTCCAGCAGAGTCTCCACACTAATCCTCACTTCTCCTCACTTTCCTAACCTACCTAATACTATTATTTAAGTTCCTAAGCTAAAGAACAAGCCAAGGAAGCAAAACAAAGCCAAATAGGATCCCTTTCTCTTCATTTTCGTTGGCTATTTATAGGAATCCATCACCAGCTTGCTTGACTCGCCCAGGCCACCATTTTCTTCATCTTTTGCTCTCCTGGGCGAGCTTAACTTATCTCCTTGGAACTTGTGCTCACCCAGGCCACCATTTTAGCCGGTGGGAGCTCACCTGGGCGAGCTAAAGCCTTCAGCATGAAGTAATCTTTGGGCTTTGATGGATTTTGGGCCTGGATTGCTTGTAACACCTCCCCTGCTTGATATGTAAGCCCTCCTTGCTTGCTTTTCTTATTCGAAAGCCTCGAAAATCCACCGAATCTATCAAAATACAAAGCATGGTTGGATTAATCTTCCAAAATATGTACAACAACTTTTATACAAGCACGAGGTGCTATTTAACTAGGTTTAGGGCAAATTTATAATCAACTCTTCTGAAATCAAAAGATGAGTGTCCGGCAATTGAAACGTGAATTTAACTGAATTAGGGCACTTATCACTCCCTCAAACCTAGTATCTTGCTTGTCATCAAGCAAAGTAACTAACACTATAAATAATAGGAACATAGAGGATGAACATCCTTTGTAAAGAATCAACTTTTCAAAGTGATCAGAACATGTTTTCGAAAAGTCAACTTTTGAGAATTTGAGACAAAAGATGGAATTCACAAAATCAAAATGAGATTAAGATCAATTCACATTTCATTTCTAAAGAAGAACATAGGAAACACTGAATTGATTCAAACAGAGGAAAATCTCTCAAATGTGTTAGTTCTCCTAGGTAAGTGTTGATTCTTAATTCCAACACTGATATGTCATAGATTAATTTTTCAGTTCATTTCCCATCAAATCAAAGTACATATTTTTCATGGAATATTAGGTCTTTTATGGTTGGGCCTGGCTAGAAAGGAAACTTGGTTTTTCTGGATATTCAAAAAGTACCTTGTGAATAGGAGAGCAAACAAAGATAAAACAATGTTATCATCATTTTCCTATTTATTTATTTTTCTAACAAGATATCCATGCTTTTCTTATATTAATCTTTTCATTCACCCAACTTTGTATCATTTAAAAGACAAGGAATTTGTTTCATTTTTCTCTTTTTTTTCTTTTTCTTTCTCTTTTTCTTTCTTTTCTTTCACATGATTAGCAATAGCCACATTAAAAAGTCTTTTTCATTGCATGAGCTTCCCAAAAGATTAAGTATTTTCAACAAAATATCATGCCCTTTTGCTCTCCTAACCTAAGGTAAGGTAGGGAATTCTTATCCTAGGTTAGGATCCCAACAAAATATCAAGTGTTTGGGTCAAAGGGGTTACAAAGGATAAATCATTATATACAATGGGATAGCTTTTTGGCCAGTGGCTTAAAAGATGTTCAAAAAGAAAGAAGGCCTAAATCATATCCATTAATCATATGTTATGACAATTAGAAATTCATGCAAAATCAACTATAAACATATCAGTGAGGACACTCAATGTAATTTCTGTGGTTGCACACACTCACTTGAGGTCTGTTTTCATGTTTAAATCAAATCAATGTTTCAAAAGATGTTCTTTATTAATTCTATGTAAAAATATCTTGCCTTCATTTGATCTTTGGAAAACCATTCATTTGCTTTTCATTCTCAAAGTTTCCAAAAATCATTTTATGGTGTTCTGATCCAAATCAAAACCACGTTTCAAAATATTTATTTGTTGGTTCTTTTCAAAACATGACATATCAGTTAAGCCCCAAAAAGATTTATACAACCATGTTAATAAAAACAAAAAGTATTTAAAATGTGTATTTTCAAAAAGAGAGAACCCTCTGTGTGCAAGCAAAAAGAATCAAAAATGCACACAATTTATTCAAGCAAACATCAAACATAGTGACTAAATAAACAAAGTATTTGAATTTAAACTACAAAGCAGTAAAGAAATATAAAACAATGTCACAGAGTTTTGAAGATCATGGCTGAGAAGCTTGGTCTTATCAATAGGATCTGCCATGTCCTCATCCTCATTTGTTTTGCCTCCTCCTAATAAAATGGACGTATATCCAAGTTCTAACAAAACAGATGATACTTTCAAAAAGTTAAGACATAAACTTTAAGAAGATATATAACATAAAAATAAATAAAGACAAAATTTAAAAACACTGGGTTGCCTCCTAGAAGCGCTTCTTTAACGTCGTATTAGCTGGACGCCTTTGTTATGGTTCTGACTTCTAGCAATTGGATAATATGGATGAGCCCTTGGCTTTTGTATTTTCCTCCAATATTTTTACCAGTTTCTTTTCTTTTGGACTTGTATTGCTGATAACTGGTTTCTTTAAATTCCCTGGAAGGAAAACATTGTTAGCATATGGAGGTACTGCGTTTACCTTTTTCTATGATTCTTGACTTTTCACTTCCTCTGACAATTCCTCAAAGAATAATTGCTGGTAATGAATTTCCTTGAAAGCATCTGGCTGTTGGAGATAATCAAAACTATTATTGTCTTCAGATTCACTCATCTCCTCAAATGCTTTAGATGATCTCTCTTAACAATCTTTTCCTTGAACCAACTTTTTGGAGTTAGGAATTCCTCCATTTAAGACATCCACTCTAAAACACTCCCTCGATTCCTGTGTGTTTGCTGAAAAAGGGCCACTCTGCTTAGACAGTTGTTTTGCAAGCTGTCAAACCTGAACTTCAAGGTTTTTAATGGAAGCCTCGGTGTTCTTATGATTTGAAATGGACATCTACATAAATTGAGTTAGAGTATCTTCCATTTTTGCTATTCTATCAGGTTGAGTTTCTTGTTGTTGTGGTGGATCCATATTTGAAGAACCTACATAAGAGTTGTTAGAGGGACCTGCAAAAGAAGAGTTAGTGGGACCATAATATGCATTATCATTTCGCTGCTTCCAGCCACAAGGCTGATTTGAACCTGGACCACCTCGGTAACCTTGGTAATTTCCTTGGAAGTTCTGTTGAGGTTTGGTTTGTTTCTGCATCCTCTTCTTGTTGGCAATCACCATGTGCTTGCTGAAATTGTTGAGGAAGTTGGTCTATCTGTGTTGTCAAGGCCTCTATTTGTTGATCAAGAGCTTCTTCTGAGCTAGAATTGCATTCTGAGTATCCAGCTCCATTATACCTTTCCTTTGAATTGGATATCTATCATGGTGAGACTGGTAACCGCTGGCTGCTATGGAGTCAATGATTACAATTGCTTCCTCTGGGCTCTTTGACATCATGGTACCCCCAGCTGAGGCATCAAGAATCATCTTGGTATGAGGTCTCAAACCACTGTAAAAAATATGTAATTGCCCAGCATCATCAAAATTGTGATTTGGGCACCTCTGCAATAATGATTTGAATCTCTCCCATGTTTCACAAAGAGATTCATTATACCCTTGGGAAAAAGTAGCAATGGCTAATTTTGCACTAATGAATCTAGGGTGGAAAGAATCTGGCAATGAATTTCTCCTCCACTTCTTCCCAAGTGCTAAAACTATTATTTGGTTAGGATTGAAGCCAAGTCTTTGCCTTACCAGTCAAGGAGAACGGAAAAGTGCTGAGATAGACAGCTTTAGCATCTGCATCAGAGGATCCCATGGTACTGCACAGCTCCATGAAGGTAGACAAATGAGTGTATGGATCTTCATGATCTAGTCCAACGAATGGATGTGATCCAATAAGACCGAGCAATGCGGGCTTCAATTCCACAACTTTTTTACTGAAAGGAGGAATGACTATGTTGTT
Organism: Glycine tomentella; assembly: GCA_007407185.1. Taxonomy (NCBI): domain Eukaryota; kingdom Viridiplantae; phylum Streptophyta; class Magnoliopsida; order Fabales; family Fabaceae; genus Glycine; species Glycine tomentella. Next base: position 23,201 of record PYAF01001930.1, read on the forward strand.
GTAATGCTTTGGTCCTTGTTGATACGCATAGTCACCCAGAGTCCTCCTTTGTGGTCTATTTTCCTCTCCCTCTCTATCAGCCATATTTAGAAGTGGATTTTGAAAGAGAATCAAAATAGAAGAAGATTTACTCGGTAGCTCTTTGGTTGTTTTGTTTATTTTCCTTTATGGTAATTTCTAGATTAAATATCGATTGTAGCTGTAAGAAATTTACCTCAAAGAAAAAGGAAAAAGAACAAACTTGCAATAATTTATAACTACTGAGGTTAGGGAGAATAAACAAAACACAAGAATAATTTATACAAAATTAAAAAATAACAAAAGTAAAGAAAAAGTCATATTCAACTGAGAAATTAAATTTGAAAGAACTGAGCGAGCGACTCAAGTCCCCGGCAACGGCGCCAGAAACTTGTTAGGACTTTTCGGTAAGCGTACCGATTTGCCGTTATAAGTTACAAAATTTATAAGATCGTCTCCACATGGACTTGATCTTACTCATTTAATCCAAATAGAATTAAACAGTTCAATAGTTGTGTACAAGTAGGTTGAGCGCAATTTCATTTGTTTGAGAAAGTAACATACAATTACTAAACTTAGTAAAATGAAATATATTTATGAGAAAGTGGGATTGGATTTCATCATTCTTATCCTTTTATATCCAATTAATATTATCAAGCATAAAGCATCGCCTATCCTTATTGATGCCCACTATTTTACCCCGAATCGATCACTCGCATTCGAGTTCTAAGGATATCTACCAAATATCGATTCCTCGCATATGAAGTAAATACCCCAGCATTAAGAATTATAATCGTGTGCTTTATGCAATCAGAACGTTATGCCCTATTCCTAGCAACGTAACGTAATGAGTAAAATCATTCGGTTCAAACCCTAAGATTACTTTCCAGTCTCACTTAGAATTAAGTTCATGAAACTAGTGATCAAGTAGAATCAAGCATTAAGGATGGAATGAAATTACCAATACGAAATAGAAACGATTCATGCTTAAATAAATATTAAAAGAGAGACATAGGGATAAGAAGATTACATCCAATCCTCAGAGAAACTAGCTACTCATAGTGGGGAGAACCTCATCACAAGAAGAATTGCTGAAGAGCCCCATCACCGCTTTTTTCCGATAGAGTCTCCACACTAATCCTCACTTCTCTCACTTTCCTAACCTACCTAATACTATTATTTAAGTTCCTAAGCTAAAGAACAAACCAAGGAAGCAAAATAAAGCCAAATGGGATCCTTTCTCTTCATTTTCGTTGGCTATTTATAGGAATCCATCACCAGCTTGTTTGACTCACCCAGGCCACCATTTTCAACATGTATTGCTCGCCTGGACGAGCTTAACTTATCTCATTTGAACTTGTGCTCGCCCAGGCCACCATTTTAGCCTGTGGAAGCTCGCCTGGGCGAGCTAAAGCCTTCAGCATGAAGTAATCTTTGGGCTTTGATGGATTTTGGGCCTGGATTGCTGGTAACACCTCCCCTGCTTATGTAAGCCCTCCTTGCTTTCTTTGCTTATTTGGAAGCCTCGGAAATCCACTGAATCTATCAAAATACAAAGCATGATTGGATTAATCTTCCAAAATATGAACAACAACTTTTATACAAGCACCAGGTGCTATTTAACTAGGTTTAGAGCAAATTTATAATCAACTCTTCTGAAATCAAAAGATAAGTGCCCACTCTGATTAAAGTGTTCCTCTCTGTGCGATGGTCCGACGGCAAGCAACGGTGGCTCATAGCCACAAGTGGTCGTGGATGGTGGAAGAGAAAGGTTGGGGCTTGGGGTGAGGGTTTAGAGAGAGAAAGGGGTGAAAATCGTGTTTTTCAATCTGATGGACATATTTCTAAGCTCGCTTAGCGAGCTCGTCTCATTAAGCACAATTTTCTCTTTGTCTGGAATTGCATGCTCTATGAGGGACATAAAAAGTTATTGTTTTGCAAATCCCAACAGTCCAAACATGCGAGTTGGGCTGTGAACCTACTGTAAAAATTTGAAGGCGATCAAACGTTTAACAAGTCTCAGATCATGGTTTTTCAAAAACAGGTTTTTAGTCAAACTATAAATCACACATATCATCGTAGATCAAACAAACTCCACATAACCTAATATCCACACTAAGCAGTTGCACAAGGATAATTTACACAATACTTCAACTAGTCTAAAATAATCAAATAACATGAGAAATACATCAAACATCTATTTTCAGTTATCGAAATTTTAGGGTGTTACATGTTTCATCCTCTTAGTGTTGGAACTTGTCATAGGACCATGTAAAGGATCATTAGACAGGCTGGTTGCGCCTTTATCTAAGGGTGAGTCTACCAAGCCTAACCTCAACAAGAAAATCACAAGTACTAAAGAAAGTTCATCCCAACATTATAGGGATGTCCTCATCAGCCTTCAAATCTAAAACCACAAAATTAACTGGAAAGATGAACTTGTCCACCTTTACCAGCACATCTTCAATCTCCCTTCTAGGATAGACAACCAAGCGGTCAACAAGGTAAAGGGGTATATTGAAAACAATAAGAATACCCACAATAACCAAGAGGGGGGTGAATTGGTTTAAACTTGGTCTTTTAAATTTATTTATAAAATCAGAGTCAGGATCTTAATCACTTTTAAACCAAGAATGCTTTTATTCAATTAAATTACTCAGCACAAGAAATCAATAGCTCAAAAAACAGAACTTGTTGAGTAATGATAATAACACCAAGAACTAGTGAACAAGATGACTTGTAGAGATAGAGAGATAAAGAAAATCAACACAAGCAATTTATACTGGTTCACTTCTCAAGAGAAGCTACATCTAGTTTTTTCTAATCAACACTAGATTAGAGTTCCATTATTATAAAATTCAGTTCTTACAAGCTTTATATCATACACACTTTATCAACACTAGATAAAGAATAGAAATCTAAAACCCTATTAGACTTCTAATGATCAAGAACCAGAGAACACTACTCTATTCTTCCCTAGAGAACACTACTCTAGAACAAGCTTCAAAGAACTCTTTACAATAGCATCAAATAAAAAAAATTGCAAAAACGAAATTACAATCAAAGATTATGGAGAGAAACAACCTGATGATCCAATGAATATGAATGCATGTGGTTTACCAATCAGAGTTGAATGAGAAAAAAGATTTTAGAACATACTCTCCAAAAACTTCTTTGAGAATTCTTGCCCAAGAAATCATTCAAAAACCATGAAGATTAAAGAGTAGGACAAGACTTTAGTTAACCCAGAAAATCACTTTAAAACTTTGAGAAGGCTTGTGTGTATTCAAAAATTTTGAAGTATTCAAGTTAATGTATCAAGTCAAGCCTTAGATATATTTATAACAACTTTTATAATAGACTGAAATCGATAACACGCGCCAAATAATCAATTAAAATAACTCATGTAATTGATTAAATTATCACTTAATCAATTAAAGTGTTCAAGGCTGAATTCTGGGTTTAACAACGAACAAAATAATTGATTAAACCGAGCTGTAATCGATTAAAGCAGTGAAGTTTTATATCTAAAGCCTCTTGTGTAATCGATTACAATGTATGGTAATCGATTAAAATGTTCTTCAATGCTTTTCCAGATTTAAAACTTAAGCAAATAATCGATTATACTGTTGTGTAATCGATTAAAACAAAAGGATTGCATTTTTCCAAAAAACATTTCTAATTTACTTCTTTTTCAAAATAGCTTTCATTCTTTGATGAAAATGCTTAAGCATGTAAATGATTATATGCATGCAAATGCAAGGATCAACAGATTGGCTTCTCATACACTTTATTTTGGATTTCAATCTTCAAGACATGTGAAAAGCTCAAAACATTCTTCCAAGTCAAAAGCTTCATGCTTCTTGTTGCTCCCCCTATATCCAACAATCTCCCCCTTTTTGGCTTTGAACATGCCAAATATTGATTCACCATGTGTTAAAGATTTGAAGTGCTTTGAGGGATGAAAAAGATAGAAGTCTTGAACTTTGTTTGAACTTTGTTAACCTGAAAATAAATCAGCCTCTTTGCCAAGAACAAGTGTTAAGATATATGTTTGCATAAACATTGATCATTTACTTGCATTAGTTAGCTTCCCTAACTTAGTTTGCTCCCCCTTACTTAGATAATTTTCGTCATTCATCAATTTATAAAAATGCAACAAAAAACATAGCAGAACAGAGAGCAAAACAGAGTTTAGTTTTCAATCAAGTTATCAATCAATTTTTCTCCCCCTATTTGGCTTTTCAAAGACAAAAGATAGCACAACAATAATGAGAAAAGGAAATGCAAATTTCATTAATCAAAAGGAAAGACAGTACATGAATCAGAAAACACAAAAAAAAATAGAGTAAAGCAATAACAGAAAATACAAGAAACCTAAACTAGTTTATCAAAATCATCAAGGACAAGCCTATCTTCTATGTTTTCTAGCCTAGATTTCATCTCCTCCAAAGATGAATTAGTCTCAGCCCTGTGCTCATGATGCAGTGACAATAAGACATCCATCTTTTGAATCATAAGAGACTCAAATGGACTATAGGATGGTTCAGCAGGGCCTTCATCTTCAGCTTCTTCATCAGCTTCCTCTTCTTGTCCAGCAGCAGGGAGTTGTTGTCCAACCATTTGCTAACCATAATGGGTTTTGACCATCCCCAGCTTGTAAGATGCTTCTCTTTGATGAGGTTGTTGTTGGAGTTTGTGTTGTCAACAACCTCATTAGAGACATCTATGTTGAAATAATCAATGAACCTGGACACAAGGATAGCATATGGGAAGGAACAGTTCATTAACCTTTTAGACTTAAGCATTATTTCCTCAAAAATAAGAATCCAATTCATCTGAATTGAATTTTTCATGCCATACACAAGTTGTATGTCATCATCAGTTGCTAGGGCATGAATGGTGGCTCTAGGGGTCAGGATGTAGGTGATTATGTAATGAAAAAGTCTATTTTCATGAGTCATGGGGCCATTACTCAGCCTAAGCTTCAACCTCATGTGAGGATCAAGAAGCATTCCCCTATAGGTATCTATCTTACTATAGCCTCCAGGCTCTTCTTCAAATTTCCTTTCACCATCAAAGGAAATTCTAGCCACTGCTTCCCAGACTTCTTGAGTGATTTCCATGGCCACTCCATTGACTTGAGACAAGAGTGTCCCATCCATAGAAGCCTTAGCACAGGTGTAGAACACCTGCACTAATTCAGGGTAAAAGGTACTCTTCATCTTAACAAACTTTTTCGATCCCTGGGCTTCAATGAAAGCAAGGAATTGAAAACCTTCTTTAATAAACCATTCAAGGTCAAGATGTTTGGGAGGACAGATTAATTTGGTGGCATTGAACTGAAAATAGGTCATTTTATCTCTCTCAGCAGGAAACCAATGGTCTAACCTATTCACAGCAGGGTTAGAGGTTTCAACACTCTTTCTCTTAGAGGATTTGGCTCTCTTAGGTGCAGACATGGCTAATGGATGATGAGAGACTAACTGACAGAGTTTCTAAACTCAGAGGGAATAAAAACACAGTAGTGCTTAAGAAAGAAGATAAAGATGGTGTGATTTCTTCCTTCAACATAGGCTGTATTTATAGAAGATTTTAGGCTTCAAAGTTCAAATTTGAAATGAGGAACAGTTAATTCAAATTAACCCACTAACATTCAAGCACAGAAGATTCAAATTTTGAATTAGTTGGCAGTTTGGTAGTTACAAATTCCAAGAAAATCTTGCAAATTCTATAGTAACTCCATGAATAATCGATTATATGCTTATGTAATCAATTAATTCATAAGCAAAATCAGTTTATGTAAAAGCTGTAATAGATTAATCTGACAAGTAATCAATTATTTCAGTGAAATTCAGTTAAAAAAGATGAAATGTAATCGATTATTATTGTGAGATTTGAAATGTAAAATGAATTTGAAGCTTGTGTAATCGATTAATTCGAGTCATAATTGATTATTCCAGAAAGATTTGAATTTTGAAACAATTTTGGAGGAAGAATAATCAATTATATCTCTTATAATCGATTATTACAGAGAAAATTTTGTGTTTCAAACAGTTTCTCAAACAATTTAATCGATTACCATTCACTGTAATCGATTATTCTAGTGAATTTAAATTTTGTAAAAGGAATTTTATGTTGTGTAATCGATTAATTCGTGGCTTACTCAATTATTCCTGGGAAATTCATTTTCTAGATTTATTTTTCTATGAAGAATAATCGATTATCCTGGGTGTGTAATCGATTACATAAGCACAAATTTCATACTCAACAGTTTTTCAAGTTCATTTAATCAATTAATCCATGTTTTAATCGATTATTACAGTGAAAATATCAGAATGAACAGTGTTTTATGCAGCACAACTTGGAATTTTTGAGGCACATGTGATGATTGATCAAGTAAGAAGCTATTTCAAATAGATAAGCACATAGTAAGTATGCTAGCAAATGTTAGATTCATCAAGGATACCTAGCATGTTTCTAAGAGTATAGAATCTATCTCTAGCCAAAGGTTTAGTAAATATATCAGCCAATTGATTGGGAGTATCAATGAAGTCAATTTGGATATTACCTTTCTGGATGTGATCTCTAAGGAAATGATGTCTTATCTCAATGTGTTTGGTCCTTGGGTGCATTATTGGATTCTTGGAAATGTTGATAGCACTATGTTATCACATAGCAGAGGTATTTCTTTTAATTCTACACCAAAATCTTGTAATTGTTGCTTTAGACTTAGGCTTTGAGCACAACAACTTCCAGCAGAGATGTACTTAGCTTCTTGCAATGTCATGAGATCAATGAACTTCCTAGTAGATGACAAGTTCCACTAGTACTTTTTCTATCCAACTTGCATCCTGCAAAGTTAGAATCAGAATAAACAACTATATTAAGTGATGCACCTTTAGGATACCAACGACCAACTTTTGGAGTTGATTTGAGATATTTGAGGATTCTTTTTACTGCAGTGAGGTGTGATTCTTTCCTTTTTCATCTGAATCAAGATAGGTTGATGATTGGAGTTGCAACATCTTTGTTTTTCTCCATTTCAAACTTTTTGATCACTTCAAGGCAATACTTGGTTTGATTTAGAAATGTTTCATCCTTCATTTGCTTCACTTGAAGTCCAAGAAAGAATGTTAATTCTCCCATCATTGACATTTCAAATTCATTCTGCATATAGATAGAAAATTCTTTACACGACAATTGATTAGTTGAACCAAAAATTATATAGTCAACATATATTTTAACCAATAAAATATCATTGCTTTGCCTTTTGATGAACAAGGTTTTATCAACATGCCCCCTTGTGAAAGATTGTTCAAGTAGAAATTTGCTTAATCTCTCATACTAAGATCTTGGAACTTTTTTTAAACCATAGAGAGCTTTCTTAAGTTTAAAAATATGGTTTGGATGTTTGAAATCAACAAAATCAGGAGGTTGCTCCACATATATTTCCTCCCCAATATATCCATTTAAGAAAGCACTTTTAACATCCATTTGAAAAAGTTTAAAACCTAGTAAACACGTATATGCAAGTAGTAACCTAACGGCTTCCAATCTTGCAACTGGTGCAAAGGTTTCCTCATAGTCAATGTCTTCCTCTTGGTTGTAACCTTCTGCAACCAATCTAGCTTTCTTTCTGACTATGATTCCACTCTCATCAAGTTTGTTTCTAAAACACATTTAGTGCCAATAGGCTTGAGAGAAGGAGGTCTAGGAACAAGTTCCCAAACTTCATTTCTCTTGAATTGATTCAATTCATTATGCATGGCATGCATCCAATGTTCATCAAGTAAGGCTTGATCAATAATCTTAGGTTTTATTAGTGAAACAAAAGCCATATTACAGGAGAGATTTCTTAATGATGATCTAGTATATACTCCATTTGAAACTTCACCAATTATATTGTCAAGGGAGAGATCTCTTGTGGTTCTCCAATCTTTTGGCTCTTGGACTAGTGTTGATTGTTTTGTTTCAACAATTGGCTCTTCCTTTTCTTTATTCATTGAGCCATTTAGTTGAATAAACTCCTCCAAAGGTTCTGGATCAATATCACACATTTTTTCCACTTTAAAGGGATTAGATTCATCACAGATAATGTAACACCCTGAAATTTCAATAACTGCAAATGTATGGTCAAAATGTTTCTTACACAACTATTTGATGTGAGTGTTAGGTTATTGAGATTTGATTGTCTATATTTAAATTATTTGTGTGAAGTATTAATTAGAGATATTACAAAAAAAGTTTGAAGAGAAATGACCATATTACCATTCCTTTGAAGCATAAATTACGGAAATGTCCTTGAGGTGAAAATGACGATAATGCCCTTGGATATTTTTTGTTAGATATTTTAAAATGGAAGTTACAAAAATACCCTTAAGCTAGAATTACACAAATACCCTTGGATATTTTGAAAATTACAATCATACCCCAAGGGTGAATGACAAATTACCATAGTACCCTTGAGGCAAAAATTACCAAGACACCCTTTGATATTTTGTGAAAGCTTGATGAAATTATAGAGTGCCCTTGGATGGCAAATTACCAAAATACTTTGTGACAAGAAGCCTCAGAATAGGATTTCTATGAATTTCATATGGTAATAACTTTAAAATTTGATTAAGGAGAATTCAATCATCAGAAAAATATGGAAAAATGATAAATAGAATCTGTGGAATTTTCTCTTAATTTTAGGATGAATAGACTTATTCAATAAGATGGTTTAGTAATTTTGATGGTCAGAAGTAGTATGGACCAATCAGAATTAAGATAAGAGCAGTCTTGTTTGTAAGGTCTGTATAGCACTCTGTATGGACTGCTTGTGAGCAATTTATATTGTAATTGAAGTCAGTTTCTGGAAAACTCTATAGTTCTATTATTTAATATTATCCTTAGGTAGAAGAGTTCAAATCAAACTTTATTTCCTACTAGAAAAAGCCATGTGTAAAGTAAAGATGAAACTAGATTATTCTTCTTCATTTAAAAGATGACATATGTATACAAAAGAAACCATATAATTTTATCTTCTTTAAAAGGAAATGAAACATGATATAGAAGAAGGAAAGGAAGATAAAAATCTTCCCCTTGGCTAAAGCAAAGTCCACGTGGAAAACGGAAGAAAAAGGGCCAAGAAGTCATGCTTTGGACAATATTTATGCAAGATAACATGAAAGGAAGCAAAACTTCACTTCATTCCCTTGTGGTCACGTGAAAGAGCGAGAAAAAGGGAGAAGCTTCATGACATTTGACAAGTGGAGGGACACTTGTAAGAAGTAGCCAAGTGGTTGGACACTTGTAAGAAGTTCTGTACTTGATTTATGTTGAATTTCTGAGTAAAATATATGAGACAGTGATTGAAGACTGATGTTGAAAATAAATATAAGTTGATAAAATGAAAAGAGTTATGCATTAAGTGAATCAGATTCATGTGTCTCGTGTGCATAAGAGTTGCCTCAGAGAGGAGGCGGGTCAGATAGCCGCAGGAACTAAGTTCGAGCGTTCAGACAAAAGGAGTCTGAGCTGGGGGGGTGACTCAGTAGTGGGGAAATCACGCCACCCATGATGATCACATGAAGTGTGGGTGAGAATCCTTTTGCAACACTGTTGGTACCACATGATAAAAAGAATCATGCATCATGATAAAAGTCTAAGAGAATCATGCATCATGATAAAAGTCTAAGAGAATCATGCATCTTTGAGGATGTTGTTATGAATATCTGCATATTGAATATATTTTGTGCTTAAATTATTTTTATCACAAACTTACCCTGTATTTTGTGTCTGTGCTTGACACTTGCTATGACCTCGATTTTATTCAGGCGAGTAGATGAACAGCAAAGAGAGAGATTGCCTAGCTATCTACAAGAAGAAGATTTTGTTTAAAGATATGATTGTTTGAAAATATATTCTTTTGTTACAGAACGTTCTAGTTATTTGTATTATGTAATAAAACCAGTACCAGTTTGTACTCTTATTATATGTTACTTCAGGTTTATAAATATTAATTAGTGATGAGATTTTCTTGGAAAATCAGTTATTGGTAAAATTTTATTATATTCAATTGGGTGCTCTTAAGTAAGTTGAAAAGAATTTTCATTAAAAATCAATAATAAGATGGTAAGTCGAGGTGTTACAGATAACATGAACTGATTCTTCCATACATAAGGTTCTTTTATTGAAAACTCTATATGCTTTGCTATGTAATGAAAATCCAAGGAAAATGGCTTCATCAGCTTTAGCATCAGATTTTCTTAGTGATTCTTTACCATTATTTAACACAAACACTTACAACCAAATGCTCTCAAATGAGAAATGTTTGGTTTTCTACCTTTGTATAGTTCATAAGCGATTTTCTTCAAAACAGACCTTATTAGTAATCTATTCAAAGTGTAGCAAACTGTACTTACAGCATCAGCCCAAAAATATTTAGGTAAATTTGTCTCATTAAGAAGAGTTCTTGCACCTTCTTCAAGGGATCTATTTTTCCTCTCCACAACACCATTTTGTTGAGGTGTTCTTGGAGCTGAAAAATTGTGGTTAATTCCATTTTCTTCACAAAATTTTTCAAAATGTTCATTTTGGAATTCTCTACCATGATCACTTCTTATTGAGATAATTTTGCTTCCCTTTTCATTTTGAGCAAGTTTGGCCAATTTTCTAAAAGCGTGAAAACATCACTCTTGGATTTCAAAAACAAAGTCCATGTGAATCTAGAGTAATCATCTACAATGACAAGCCCATAGTAATTACCTCCTAAACTCATAGTTCTAGAAGGACCAAACAAATTATGTGAAGTAATTCAAGGGGTCTTGAAGTATAGACAACATTTTTACTTTGAAAAGAATTTTTTGTTTTGTTTCCCCTTTTGACAAGCATCACATAATTTGTCTTTTTCAAACTTGAGTTTGGGTAAACCAATGACTAAATCCTTTTTAATTAGCTTGTTCATATGATGCATGTTAATGTGACTTGCCCTTCTATGCCATAGCCAAGATTCATCAAATTTACTTATTAAGAAAGAAGTGTTGTGAAAGAATGCATGATCTATGGAGAGTAAATAAATATTACCTTTTCTTTTACCTATATGAATCACGTCACCATTTTTTCCATCACATATGATGCAGCAATTGTCATTGAATGACACTTTGAACCCTTTATCACAAAGTTGGCTTATACTTAGGAGATTGTGCTTTAATCCTTCCATATAAAGAACATTTTTTATTTTGGTTTTAAAGTTGTCTCCTATATTTCCTTCTCCTATTATCTTTCCTTTGTTGTTGTCTCCATATGTGACAAATCCACCATCTTTAAGAGTCAAATTTGTGAGCATTGATATGTCACCGGTCATATGTCTAGAGTATCCACTGTCAAGATACCATAATGATGATCTTGCACTTAGACATACCTACAAAATTCAAATCAATTTTCAAAGGAAGGTACCCAATTGAGGTTGGGTCCATAGGGGTTAGCCACTTTCTTCTTCTTTTGCACCCAAATACATTCTCCATTAGGCACATAGAATCTCCTAGCATAGCATTTATAAGATCTATGTCCTTTCATCATACAATAGTTGCATGTTGCAGATTTTAATGAATTCCTTGAGTAAGTATTTTTATTGATCTTTGAATCATAGATATTCTTTTGATTTTTCTGTTTTGGTGGTAAAAATATAGTTTTGCCAAAAGACTTTGAACCTTTTTTGTAACCCAAACCAGAAGTATCTCCAGCATATTTTTGCACACTTATCATTTCAGCTAAGTTGCATATACCTTTGTAAACCTTTTTAAAAGATCAATCAAATCATTATTCTTAGATAAGAGTAACATGTATTTTTCTCCTTGACTTATTTTGTAATCATCAAAATCCTTTTGCAACATATTGTATTTGTCAACATTAGATGAAGTAGAAGCACATACACATCCATTCATTTTGTAACTTGAAACAAGTTTTTCATTTTCTTCTTTTAAGTCACAAATTTTAGCTTGCAATACTGTAATTTTTGTAACATGTCATCTAAGATTTCTTTTTAGTTTATTATTGGATATTGTAAGCTTTTTGGCCTCTTCATGCATTTCATGAAAAGCATCAATAACTTGATCAAATTCAGAACTTACCTCAGTTCCAGCACTTGAGTCTTCCACTTTTTCTACCTTTGAAAATGTACCTTTTAGGCTATGTTTTTGTGTTTCTTTTCTGCATCTTCTGCATTGGTTAGTTGTGACATTTCAAGTTCATACTGAAGAAGCTTACCAAATAGTGCAGCCATGAATATTTTCGATAGATCTTTCGATTCTTTGATTGTTGTCACCTTTGGTTGCCATGGTCTTGTGAGACACTTCAAGATTTTGAAAATTAAATCTTCAGCATTAAAAATCTTTCCAAGACCAAGAAGATGATTTACTATGTGAGTGAATCTTGTTTGAAGTTGAGATATGTTTTTTGTGAAGTTCATCTTGAACATTTCATCCTCATGTATTAAGACATGCTTTCTTGATCTTCTTACTTCATTTGTACCTTCATGAGTTATCTCTAACATATCCCATATCTCCTTTGCACTTTTGCACCTAACAGTTCTAAAGAATTCATCAGAGGAAAGTGTAGAAGTAATCATATTCTTAGCTTTAAAATCATATTGAACAGCTCTCTTTTCAGCATCTGTCATTTTATCCTATTCTTTGGGAATCATATCATTACCAACAGTTTTTATAGGAATCACAGGACATTTTTCTATTGCATTCCAAGCACTTAGGTCATTTGATTGAATAAATATTTTCATTCTATTTTGCTAAAAACTGAAGTGCTCTCCTTCAAACATCGAAGGACAATTGAGGGAGGCACCTTCTATTGGATATAGGGGGAGCAACAAGAAGAATGAAGCTTTTGACTTAGAAGAATGTTTTGAGCTTTTCACATGCCTTGAAGATTGAAATCCAAAATGAAGTGTATGAGATGCCAATCTATTGATCCTTGCATTTGCATGCATATAATCATTTACATGCTTAAGTGTTTTCATCAAAGAATGAAAGCTATTTTGAAAAAGAAGTAAATTAGAAATGTTTTTGGAAAAATGCAATCCTTCTGTTTTAATCGATTACACAAAATCGATTACACAACAGTATAATCGATTATTTGCTTAAGTTTTAAATCTGGAAAAGCATTGAAGAACATTTTAATTGATTACCTATCATTTGTAATCGATTACATAGTGTAAAACAAAAGTAATGCTTTGCTGCTTTAATCGATTACCATAAATAGTAATCGATTACACAAGCTATTTATAAATCATGTTTCACCACTAATTTAATCGATTATCATACTTTGTAATCGAGTACATAAGCTTGTTTCTTAAAGAACCTTCACTGCCTTAATCGATTACCAAATATTGTAATCGATTACACAAGAGGCTTCAGATATAAAACTTCACTGCTTTAATCAATTACAGCTTGGTTTAATAGATTATCTTGTTCGTTGTTAAACCTAGAATTCAGCCTTGAACACTTTAATCGATTAAGTGATAATTTAATCGATTACATGAGTTTTTTTAATCGATTATTTGGCACATATAATCAATTACAGTCTCTTACAAAATATTGTTATAAATATGTCTAAGGCTTGTCTTAAAAAATAACTTGAATACTTCGAAATTTTTGAATACAGACAAGCTTTCTCAAAGTTCCAAAGTGATTTTTTGGGTTAACTAAAGTCTTGTACCACTTTTTAATCTTCATGGGTTTTGAATGATTTCTTGGGCAAGAATTCTCAAAGAAGTTTTGTAGAGCAAGTTCTGAAATCTATTTTCTCATTCAACTCTGATTGGTAAACCACATGTATTCATATTCATTGGATCATTAGGTTGTTTCTCTCCATAATCTTTGATTATAATTTTGCTTTTGCAATTTCTGTTATTTGCTATTGTAAAGAGTTCTTTGAAGCTTGTTCTAGAGTAGTGTTCTCTAAGGAAGAATAGAGAACAGAGTAGTGTTCTCTTGTTCTTGATCATTAGGAGTCTAATAAGGTTTTAGATTTCTATTCTTTATCTAGGGTTGATAAAGAGGGATTGTTGTAAAACTTGTAAGAACTGAATTTTATAATAGTGGAACTCTAATCTAGTGTTGATTAGAAGAAACTGGATGTAGCTTCTCTTGAGAAGTGAACCAGTATAAATTGCATGTGTTGATTTCCTTTATCTCTATCTCTACAAGTCAACTTATTCATTTGTTCTCATTACTCAACAAGTTCTATTTTGAGCTATTGATTTCTTGTGATGAGTAATTTGATTGAACAAAAGCATTCTTGGTTTAAATGTGATTAAGATCCCGACTCTGATTTTATAAATAAATTTAAAAGACCGAGTTTAAACCAATTCACCCCCTCTTGGTTATTGTGGGTATTCCTATTGTTTTCAATTGGTATTAAGAGCAGGTTCTTGAGTGTTATTAAAGATCACTATCTTTCTTTAAAAAGAAAAAGGATACCACACAAATTACCTTTAAGGAGAGTACCTCCTTTAATCGTCCTCCGATGTTTGAAGGAGAGCACTTCAGTTTTTGGAAAAATAGAATGAAAATTTTTATTCAATCAAATGACCCAGGTGCTTGGAATGCAATAGAAAAAGGTCATGTGATTCCTATAGAAACTATTGGTAATGATATGATTCCCAAGAATGTGATGAAATGACAGATGCTGAAAAAAAGAGTTGTTCAATATGATTTTAAAGCTAAGAATATGATTACTTCTTCACTTTCCTCTGATGAATTCTTTAGAACTGTTAGGTGCAAAAGTGCAAAGGAGATATGAGAGATGTTGAAGATAACTCATGAAGGTACAGATGAAGTAAGAAGATCAAAGAAGTATGCCTTAATACATGAGTATGAAATGTTCAAGATGAATCCCATAGTAAATCATCTTCTTGGTCTTGGAAAGATTTTTTATGATGAAGAGTTGAATATCAAAATCTTGAAGCGTCTCACAAGACCATGGAAACCAAAGGTGACAACAATTAATGAATCAAAAGATCTATCCAAAATGTCCATGGCTGCACTATTTGGTAAGCTTATTGAGTATGAACTTGAAATGTCACAACTAACCAATGCAGAAGATTCAGAAAAGAAACAAAAAAGCATAGCCTTGAAAATTGCATCCTCAAAGGTGGAAAAAGTGGAAGACTCAAGTGAAGAAGATGAAAAGGACAACATGAATTTAATTGTCAAAAAGTTCAGGAAGTTCTTAAGAAGAAACAAGAATAGAAAGTTCAGAAAGAACAACAACAATAACAACAACAAAAAGAGTAACAACAACTTCACTTGTTTTGAATGTGGTAAGCCTGAACACATTAAATCTGGATGTTCTATCTTTTTGAAAAAGCAACAAATTGAAAACAAAACAAAGAAAGAAGGAAAGCCTAAAAGAGCCTATATAGCTTGGGAAGATAATGAGTCAACAACTTCAGAATCATCAACTGAAGATGAAGAAGCAAATGTGTGTCTCACTTCCACAATTAATGAAGATAATGATCTCTCAAGTGCTGGAACTGAGGTATGTCTAAGAGTAAGATCATCATTATGGTATCTTGATAGTGGATGCTCTAGACATATGACCGGTGACATATCAATGCTCATAAATCTGACTCTGTGGTGGATTTGTCACCTATGGAGACAACAACAAAAGGAAGATAATAGGAGAAGGAAATATAAGAGACATCTTTAAAACAAAAATTAGAAATGTTCATTATGTGGAAGGATTAAAGCACAATCTCCTAAGTATAAGTCAACTTTGTGATAAAGGGTTCAAAGTGTCATCTAATGACAATTGTTGCATGATATGCGATAGACAAAATGGTGAAGTGATTGATATAGGCAGAAAAAAAGGTAATATCTATTTACTCTTCATAGATCATGCATTCTTTCACAACACTTCTTGCTTAATAAGTAAAATTGATGAATCTTGGCTATGGCATAGAAGGGCAAGTCACATTAACATGCATCATATGAATAAGCTAATTAAAAGGATTTAGTCATTGGCTTACCCAAACTCAAGTTTGAAAAGGACAAATTATATGATGCTTGTCATAAGGGAAAACAAACAAAAAATTCTTTTCAAAGTAAAAATGTTGTTTCTACTTCAAGACCCCTTGAATTACTTCACATAAATTTGTTTGGTCCTTCTAGAACTATGAGTTTAGGAGGTAATTACTATGGGCTTGTCATTGTAGATGATTACTCTAGATTCCACATGGACTTTGTTTTTGAAATCCAAGAGTGATGCTTTCAATGCTTTTAGAAAATTGGTCAAACTTGCTCAAAATGAAAAGGGGAGCAAAATTATCTCAATAAGAAATGATCATGGTGGAGAATTCCAAAATGAACATTTTGAAAAATTCTGTGAAGAAAATGGAATTAACCACAATTTTTCAGCTCCAAGAACACCTCAACAAAATGGTGTTGTGGAGAGGAAAAATAGATCCCTTGAAGAAGGTGCAAGAACTCTTCTTAATGAGACAAATTTGCCTAAATATTTTTGGGCTGATGCTATAAGTACATTTTGCTACATTTTGAATAAATTACTAATAAGGCCTATTTTGAAGAAAACCCTTTATGAACTATACAAAGGTAGAAAACCAAACATTTCTCATTTGAGAGCATTTGGCTGTAAGTGTTTTGTGTTAAATAATGGTAAAGAATCACTTGAAAAATTTGATGCTAAAGTTGATGAAGCCATTTTCCTTGGATATTCATTACATAGCAAAGCATATAGAGTTTTCAATAAAAGAACCTTGTGCATAGAAGAATCAATTCATGTTATTTGTGATGAATCTAATCCCTCTAAAGAGGAAAAAAAGTGTGATATTGATGCAGAACCTTTGGAGGAGTTTATTCAACTAAATGGCTCAATGAATAAATAAAAGAAAGACCCAATTGTTGAAACAAAACAATCAACCCCAGTTCAAGACCCAAAAGATTGGAGAACCACAAGAGATCTCTCCCTTGACAATATAATTGGTGAAGTTTCAAAGGGAGTATCTACTAGATCATCATTAAGAAATCTCTACTGTAATATGGCTTTTGTTTCACAAATAGAACCTAAGAATATTGATCAAGCCTTAATTGAGGAACATTGGATGTATGCCATGCATGATGAATTGAATCAATTCAAGAGAAATAAAGTTTGGGAACTTGTCCCTAGACCTCCTTCTCTCAAGCCTATTGGCACTAAATGGGTTTTTAGAAACAAACTTGATGAGAGTGGAATCATAGTCAGAAACAAACAAAGATGAATGCATTGACTATGAGGAAACCTTTGAACCAGTTGCAAGGTTGGAAGTCATTAGGTTATTGCTTGCATATGCATGTTTAATGGGTTTTAAACTTTTTCAAATGGATGTTAAAAGTGCTTTCTTAAATGGATATATTGAGGAGGAAATATATGTGGAGCAACCTCATAGTTTTACTGATTTCAAATATCCAAATCATGTTTTTAAACTTAAGAAAGCTCTTTATGGTTTAAAACAACCTCCAAGATCTTGGTATGAGATATTAAGCAAATTTCTGCTTGAACAATCTTTTACAAGGGGGCATGTTGATAAAACCTTGTTCATCAAAAGGCAAAGCAATGATATTTTAATGGTTAAAATATATGTTGACGATATAATTTTTGGTTCAACTAATCAATTGTTGTGTAAAGAATTTTCTATCTCTATGCAGAATGAGTTTTAAATGTCAATGATGGAAGAATTAACATTCTTTCTTGGACTTCAAGTGAAGCAAATGAAGGATGGAACATTTCTAAATCAAACCAAGTATTGCCTTGAAGTGATCAAAAAGATTGAAATGGAGAAAAGCAAAGATGTTACAACTCCAATGGCAACATCAACCTATCTAGATTCAGATGAAAAAGGAAAGAAGTTTGATGAGTCAAAGTTTAGGGGAATGATTGGATCTTTACTGTATTTGACAGCTAGTAGACCAGATATTATGTTGAGTGTGTGTTTGTGTGCAAGATATCAAGCAAATCCCAAAGAATCACACCTCACTGCAGTCAAAAGGATCCTCAAATATCTTAAATCAACTCCAAAAGTTGGTCTTTGGTATCCTAAAGGTCCATCACTTAATATAGTTAGTTATTCTGATTCTGACTTTGCAGGATGCAAGTTGGACAGCAAAAGTACTAGTGGAACTTGTCATCTACTAGGAAGTTCACTGATCTCATCGCATTGCAAGAAACAATCTTGTGTTGCTTTATCAACAACTGAAGTTGAGTACATCTCTACTGGAAGTTGTTGTGCTCAAAGCCTATGGCTAAAGCAACAATTGCAAGATTTTGGTGTAGAATTAAAAGAAATACCTCTGCTATGTGACAACACAAGTGCTATCAACATTTCCAAGAATCCAATAATGCACTCAAGGACCAAACACGTTGAGATAAGGCATCATTTCCTTAGAGATCACATCCAAAAAGGTAATATCAAAATTGACTTCATTGATATTCACAATCAATTGGCTGATATATTCACTAAACCTTTGGCTAGAGATAGATTTTATACTCTTAGAAATATGCTAGGTATACTTGATGAATCTAATCTTTACTAGCTTGATTGTTATGTGTTTATCTATGTGAAATAGCTTCTTACTTGATCAATCATCACATGTTCCTCAAAATTTCAAGTTGTGCTACATAAAACACTGTTCATTCTGATATTTTCACTGTAATAATCGATTAAAGCACGGATTAATCGATTAAATGAACTTGAAAAACTGTTATGCATGAAATTCGTGCTTATGTAATCGATTACACACCCAGGATAATCGATTATTCTTCACAGAAAAATAAATCCAGAAAATGAATTTCCCTGGAATAATCGATTAAGACACGGATTAATCGATTACACAGTATAAAAATCCTTTTACAAAAATTAAATTCAATGGAATAATCGATTACAGTGAATGGTAATTGTAGAATGTGGGAACACTTCACACTTAACCAAGAGGGGGGTGAATTGGTTAGTCTTGGTAAATTAAAAATTTCTTAAACAAAATCAGAGTTTCCCTTAGGATCTTTATCACTTTTAAAACCAAGAAACCTTATTCAATCAAATGTTCAGCTCAAGGTGTCCAGTAGCTCAAATTGTTAATTGATAAACAAAACCAATCAAAGAAGATTGACAGAATATGATCAAGATAGAAATAAGAATTAAAACACAAAGGATTTATACTAGTTCACTTCAAACACTATGAAGCTACATCCA
This sequence comes from Glycine tomentella, assembly GCA_007407185.1. Taxonomy (NCBI): domain Eukaryota; kingdom Viridiplantae; phylum Streptophyta; class Magnoliopsida; order Fabales; family Fabaceae; genus Glycine; species Glycine tomentella. The sequence goes on from PYAF01001930.1 coordinate 42,462, forward strand.
GTTATCTTCCACTCAACACTAGAATGGAGTTTCACTATTGCAATTTTATGTTCTTACAAGTAATTACAAAGTCTCCCTTTATCAAATCTAGATAAAGTACAAAAATCTAAAACACTATTCGATTCTTAAAGACAAATCCACTGAGAACACTACTCAGTACAACCCCTAGAGAAACCCTATCTCTAGTTTACAAGCAAGACTCCCAATTACAATAGACTAAAAATTACTTCCAAAATCAAAACAAAAATTACAAGAAGATTAAGGACAGAAACAACCTGATGATCCAATGAATAACAATGCAAATGATAGATTAACACAGGTTGAATTAACAAATTGACTCAGCTTCCCTTAACCTTGAATGAAATCTTGCTCAAGATTGACTCAGAATCTCATGATCAATGTAGAACCAGAGCAAGCATGTAAAAATCCTTTGAAAACACTTAGAAAGGCTTTTAGAACTGTTTTGGCTCAATGGGTATCAGTATGCAACGTTACAAAAACAAGAAAAGTAATTTCCTATTTATAACAGAAAAACGTAACAGCTTTAATCGATTAATACGCGCCAAATAATCGATTATTTTGCTTATGTAATCGATTAATCCAAGAATGTAATCGATTAAAATGTTCATAAGCTTTTCTGGAATTTTTACAACGGACCAAATAATCGATTATTCAAGCATGTAATCGATTAAGATAGAAAATCCATTTTTTCAAAATATACTATGTAATCGATTACTAATCTTGATAATCGATTAAACCAGGAAAGCATATCAGTCATAGAAACAGAGTAATCGATTACTAGAATTGGTAATCGATTAAAGCAGAGCTATAGCCTTTCTAATTTACACTGTGTAATCGATTACTAATTGAGGTAATCGATTATCTAGTACAAAACTTAGAGTTTTAATCATAACATGTAATCGGTTACCATCTATGGTAATCGATTAAAGCAGGGAAAGGCTATTTTCATATAAGTCTATGTAATCGATTACAGTGTATGAGTAATCGATTATCCCAGCAACTCTTTAAATTCATATACAAGCATGTAAACGATTACTACCCATTAGGTAATCGATTAAAATGTTCAACAAGGCAGTTTTCTAGAAACCAAAGGTATAATAATCGATTAAACCAATATGTAATCGATTACAATGTTCAGGAAACCTTTTCTAAGGTAAGTGAAGAACAAAATAATCGATTATTACGATGTTGTAATCGATTAAAACAGCAAGAAAACCATTTTTCCAAAAACCTTAGAAACAAGTTTGAAACTTAATCATTTTATGAGAGCCTTGTGATTTTTATTAAACCATTTTAAGTTATTTATGAGTTAGAATGAATGCAATGCTTTAGGATCATCAGAATTGCTTTTCTCTTACATTTTATCCTAATTAATCTACAAGTTGCCCTTTGCATGTTTGAAAGCTCGAAACTTTAGACTTGAATCAATCTTGCTTATGCTTCAAACAGCTCCCCCTGAATTCAACAATCTCCCCCTTTTTGACTTTAAACATGCCAAATCTTTAATTGATTAGCAGTGAGTCTTGGGATTAATTTGAGGGATCAACTTAGAACTTATTTGAGCTTTTTCAAACCCGAAAGAAATTCAAAACCTTTGCAAGAACAAGTGTTAAAAGCATCTGACATTTACTTAGCATTCATTCACATGATTTATTAACTTAATGCAATCATTTTTAACAGTTACCTCCCCCTACATTACACAAACCATTCAGACCAATTTTTAGCCAAAAATGTGCACGAAAAACAGGGGCAAACAGAGGTGTATGCAGAGCATTCCTAAAATCAATTTTTTCTCCCCCTATTTGGCTTGTTAAAGTCAAAAATGGCAAAGCACAGCGGATACAATCATAACATTTCATTAATATTAGGGAGATGGTTACAAAATAGAACTAGAAAGCATTAAAATTACAAAAAAAAAAAAACAGAGTACATAAACAAAGATTAAAAATCTTCAGAATAATCCACTTTAAGAGTGGCTTCTATAACATCTAGTCTCGCATTAATATCCCTAAAAGAGCTTTGAGTCTCAGTCCTGAATTCATGATGCATGCTGAGTAGCCCATTCATCTTTTCCAGCATGAGGGACTCAAATTGAGTATAGAGATGTTGGTTAGGTTCCCTTGATCCTTCAGAGGTGTCTTCTTGATCACCAGCATCAGCAGGATTAGGTTGTGGCATTTGTGGAGGCACTTGTTGTTGTTGCCCTGCCATCACCCATCCATCTGGTGTTTTTGTTAATCCAAGCTTGGACAGATGTTTCTCTTGGATTAGGTTGTTTGAGGAGTTGGTGGTTTCTATCACCTCATTGGTCACATCAATATTGAAATGATCAATGAACCTTGAAACTAGAACAGGATAAGGAAATGGGTAGTTGACCAGCCTTTTGGATTTTAACATTACCTCTTGAAAAATAATTACCCAATTCATGGGTATGGAATGCTTCAGACCATACACAACTTGTAGGTCTTCATCAGTTGTTTGGGCATGGTTAGTTGCCCTTGGAGTGAGGATTTAGGTGATGATGTAATGGAGGAGCCTATCCTCAGGGGTCATTGGGCCAGTTCCCAACCTATTCCTTAGTTGCATGTGGGGGTCAGTCAGCATACCTCTATGGGTATCCATCTTGTTGCAAGCATTCAGAGGTTGAAGATGATTTGTAATCGATTATATCAGTAAAAATTGAATCCAAGCAAGTATCAGAGATAAAGTAATCGATTATCCCGACGTGTAATCGATTATTCCAGAAAGCTTTAAAAACCAAAATAGAAGGAAATTGGAAGAGTAATTGATTACGATCTTCATGTAATCGATTATTCCAAAAGGCTTTACAAATTGAAAATAGGTTGTTGTTCATTGTAATCGATTATCTTACTTCGTAATCGATTATTCCATAAAGAACAATATGTGAAAAAGAGAAAATAATCGATTACCACTTAGTTGTAATCGATTACAATAGTTCAAAAATATGAATAATGTGACTTTTAATGAAAATAATTGATTATCCAGACAAGTAATTGATTATTACAGAGAAAACATCAGATAGTAGAGCTTTTTCGAATTTGTGATAGCTTTTTGTAAAGTTTTAGTAATGGATTAAATTCAAGTATGAAAAGGTTTTGTGAATATGTCAGCCAATTGATTGTTTGTATCAATGAAATCAATCTTAATGTTACCTTTCTGCACATGGTCTCTTATGAAGTGATGCCTAATTTCAATGTGCTTGGTCCTTGAGTGCATGACAGAATTCTTTGAAATACTTATTGCACTTGTGTTGTCACAAAGTAGTGGTATCTCCTTAAGATCAACTCCAAAATCTTGCAATTGTTGTTTAAGCCATAGGCTTTGTGCACAGCAACTCCCAGCTGAGATATATTCAGCTTCAGCAGTTGACAAAGCCACACAAGCTTGTTTCTTGCAATGCCATGATATGAGTGAGCTTCCAAGAAGATGACAAGTTCCAATTGTGTTTTTCCTATCAAGTTTACATCTTGCAAAATCAGAATCAGAATATCCAATAATATTTATTGGTGCACCCTTAGGATACCATAGCCTAACTTTGGGTGTTGCCTTGAGGTATTTGGTGATCCTTTTGACAGCTGTAAGGTGAGACTCTTTTGGATTTGCTTGATATCTTCCACACAAGCAAACACTTAGCATAATATCTGGTCTGCTAGCTGTTAAATATAGTAAAGAACCATCATTCCTCTAAATTTGGATTCATCCACATTCTTCCCTTTTTCATCTGTATCAAGGTATGTTGAGGTAGTCATTGGAGTTGCAGCATCTTTGCTTTTCTCCATTTCAAACTTCTTGATGACTTCAAGGCAATACTTTGATTGATTGAGGAAAGTTTCATTCTTCATTTGCTTAACTTGAAGTCCTAAAAAGAAGGTTAATTCTCCCATCATAGACATCTCAAACTCATTTTGCATAGCTATAGAAAATTCTTTACAAAGCATTTGATTAGTTGAACCAAAAATAATGTCATCCACATATATTTGAACCAATAGGATATCATCCTTATGCCTCTTGATGAACAAGGTTTTATCAACATTGCCCCTTACAAAAGATTGATCAAGTAGGAACTTACTCAATCTTTCATACCATGATTAAGTTTATAAACATAATTAGGATATTTAAAATCAGAAAATCTTGGAGGTTGTTCAACATAGATGTCCTCCTCTATGTAACCATTTAAAAAAAGACTTTTGACATCTATTTGATAAAGTTTGAAATCCATTAAGCATGCATATGGAAGTAATAGCCTAATTGCTTCCAATCTTGCAACTGGAGCAAAAGTTTCCTCATAATCAATGCCTTCCTCTTGGTTGTAACCTTTAGCAACCAATCTAGCCTTGTTTCTTACTATGATTCCACTTTCACCAAGTTTGTTCCTAAAAACCCACTTTGTACCAATAGGCTTAATTAATGATGGTTTAGGAACAAGTTCCCAAACTTCATTTCTTTTGAATTGATTTAGTTCATCATGCATGGCATGCATTCAATGTTCATCTTGTAAGGCATGATTAATATCTTTAGGTTCAATTTGAGACACAAAAGCCATATCACAACATAAATTTCTAAGAGAAGATCTAGTAGAGACTCCCTTTGAAACTTCTCCAATAATGTTGTCTAGTGAGGTCTTTTGTAGTTCTCCACTCTTTTTGTAACACCCCGTAGGCCTCCGACGTGTTAACATTAATAATATCAGATTATCGTTTAAAACACAATTCACATGGCTCAGCGGAAGTATAGGATCGTTTTCTTGATTTATTATGTATGGAATCACATAACGGAGCCATAAAACCATGTCCCTACTGATCCAGTTTATCAACATCAACATAGATAAAACAGATAATAGGG
>PYAF01001930.1:47445-64239 GCA_007407185.1 Glycine tomentella
TCGCGTGGATTCCCACGCGACTCGCGTGGAACTCCAGAAGAAAACATACTTTTCCAAGCCCTTCCCACGCGACTCGCGTCGTACTTCACGCGACTCGCGCGGAAGACCAGACAGCATTGGCATTTTGTACATCTGGCGCGGGTCGCGCCGCACTTCACGTGGGTCGCGCCGCATGCCAGAATAGCCTTTTCTGAGCTGAATCCCCGCGCTGTCGCGCGGGGAGGTTTGGCGCTGACCATTCCCTAACTTAGGGTTATCACACTTTTGGCTCTTGATTGGGAGTTGATGGAATTGCTTCAGCACTAGGTTCACTTTTCTCATTGACAGATAATTTCTCTAGCTGGACATTTTCTTCCAACTGACCTGCATCTACATCACAATCTCTTTTTTCTTTTGAGTGGTTAGATTCATCACAAATTACATGAACAATTTCTTCCATGCACATGGTTCTTTTGTTGAAAACTCTATATGCTTTACTTTGCAAAGAATATCCAAGAAATATAGCTTCATCAGCCTTTGCATCAAACTTTCCTAGTGATTCTTTCCCATTATTTAAAATAAAACACTTGCAACCAAAAGTTCTTAAATGAAAAATATTGGGCTTTCTTCCTTTGTATAACTCATAAGGTGTTTTCTTCAAAATGGGTCTTATGAGTAATCTATTTAAAGTGTAACAAACAGTGCTTACTGCATCAGCCCAAAAATACTTTGGTAAATTTGTCTCATTTAGAAGTGTTCTTGCACCTTCTTCAAGTGATCTATTTTTCCTCTGCACAAGACCATTTTGTTGGGGTGTTCTTGGAGCTGAAAAGTTGTGGTTAATTCCATTTTCTTCACAAAATTTTTCAAAATGTTCATTTTGGAATTCTCCACCATGATCACTTCTAGTTGAGATAATTTTATAACCTTTCTCATTTTGAACTAGTTTGGCCAACTTTCTAAAAGCATGGAAAGCATCACTCTTGGATTTCAAAAACAAAGTCCAAGTAAACCTAGAGTAATCATCAATAATCACAAGTCCATAGTACTTACCACCTAAACTCATGGTTCTAGAAGGACCAAACAAATCAGTGTGCAATAATTCAATTGGTCTAGAGATGGAAACAATATTTTTACTTTGAAAAGAGATTTTGGTTTGTTTCACCTTTTGACATGCATCACAAAGTTTGTCCTTTTCAAATTTGAGTTTTGGTAAGCCAATTACTAAAACTTAGAGTTTTAATCATAACATGTAATCGTTTACCATCTATGGTAATCGATTAAAGCAGGGAAAGGTTATTTTCATATAAGTCTATGTAATCGATTACAGTATATGAGTAATCGATTATCCCAGCAACTCTTTAAATTCATATACAAGCATGTAATCGATTACTACCCATTAGGTAATCGATTAAAATGTTCAACAAGGCAGTTTTCTAGAAACCAAAGGTATAATAATCGATTAAACTGATATGTAATCGATTACAATGTTCATGAAAGCTTTTCTAAGGTAAATGAAGAACAAAATAATCGATCATTACGATGTTATAATCGATTAAAACAACAAGAAAACCATTTTTTCCAAAAACCTTAGAAACAAGTTTGAAACTTAATCATTTTATGAAAGCCTTGTGATTTTTATTAAACCATTTTATATTTATTTATGAGTTAGAATGAATGCAATGCTTTAGGATCATTAGAATTGTTTTTCTCTTACATTTGATCCTAATTAATCTCCAAGTTGTCCTTTGCATGTTTGAAAGCTCAAAACTTTAGACTTGAATCAATTTTGCTTATGCTTCAAGCAGCTCCCCCTGAATTCAACAGTAATTGATTAAATTGTTTTAGAAACTATTTCAAAAATTCAAATCTTTATGAAATAATCGATTATGATTCGAATTAATCGATTACACAAGCTTCAAATTGATTTTACATTTCAAATCTCACTGTAATAGTCGATTAATATGGGAAATAATTGATTACACTTCATTTTCTTTAACTGAATTTCACTGAAATAATCGATTACTTGACGAATTAATCGATTACAGCTTCTGCAAAAACTGATTTTGCTTATGAATTAGTCGATTACATAAGCATATAATCGATTATTCCTGGAGTTACTGCAAAATCTGCAAGATTTTCTTGGAATTTGTAATTGCCCAACTGCCGACTAATTCAGAATTTGAATCTTCTGTGCTTTAATGTTAGTTGGTTAATTCGAATTAACTATTCCTCATTTCAAATTTGAACTTTGGAGCCTAAAATCTTCTATAAATACAGCCTATGTTAAAGGAAGAAATCACACCATCTTCATCTTCTTTCTTAAGCACTATTGTGTTCTTCTTCCCTCTTAGTTTAGAAACTCTATCCAGATAGTCTCTCATCATCCATTAGCCATGTCAACATCTAAGGCAGTGAAGGTTCCTTAAGAAACAAGCTTATATAATCGATTACAATTTATGGTAATTGATTAAATCAGTGAAACATGATTTTCAAGATAACTTGTGTAATCGATTACTGTCTATTATAATCGATTAAAGCAGCAATGCATTACTTTTGTTTTACACTATGTAATCTATTACAAATGTTAGGTAATCGATTAAAATGTTCTTCAATGCTTTTCTAGATTTAAAACTTAAGCAAATAATCGATTATATTGTTGTGTAATCGATTAAAATAGAAGGATTGCATTTTTCCAAAAACATTTCTAATTTACTTCTTTTTCAAAATAGCTTTCATTCTTTGATGAAAACACTTAAGCATGTAAATGATTATATGCATGCAAATGCAAGGATCAACAAATTGGTTTCTCATACACTTCATTTTGGATTTCAATCTTCAAGGCATGTGAAAAGCTCAAAACATTCTTCCAAGTCAAAAGCTTCATTCTTCTTGTTGCTCCCCCTATATCCAACATATATTAGTTGGCTCTAAGTTTGTTATGCTGAATTTCTTAAAGGCAAAATAGGGCAACAAGTTTATACTAGCCCCCAAATCACATAAACACTTATCAAAGTAAGAACCCCTATCAAGTAGGGAATAGTCAATTAACGGGGTTCTTTAATCTTAGGGGGAAGTTTTCTAAGGACTACAACAGAACAATCCTAACTAAGATCCACAATTCCAAAATTTTACAATTTTCCTTTATTTGATAAATTTTCTTTTAAATGTTTGGCATAAGATGACATCCGTGAAATATCCTCAACAAAAGGAGTTAACATGAACTTTTCTAATAAATTCAAGAAATTTTCTAAATTGCACATCTCATTGGTCATTCTTAACTCTACGAGGAAAGGGTAGACTTACCTAAGGAGATGTCAATATCTTCTTCTTTTCATCCCCTTCCTTCTTTGGCATTAGATTCCCATCAGTAAGAACCTCAACTTTCTTTGGTGTTTGGTCCTTTTAAGGATGTCATCTACAACTTTGGGGAAGAAACTTCCTTCTCCTCAGAGTCCTCTTGAATCTTCTTTTTTCTAGTTATCACAATATTGACATCCTCCCTCTTAGGATTTGGTTCAAGTTGTGAAGGGACGTTTTCTGGCTGCATTTATGACAATAAAGATTGTACGTTGGTCAATTGAGACTCCACCCGCTTTATTCTCTTATCATTCTAGGCCATATATTGAAGCATGGTTTCTTGAAGCGTGGGTTGTCTCTCCTCTTGTCTAGGCCTTTGATTTTGCGTGGGTTGATATCTATACATTCCTTGATTTTGTCCTGTCCTTGATTGAAATTGGCGAGGTAATAATTATAAGAGTTGTTTCTTCCCCCAACAAAATTATTCTCATCCATGAACTCATCATCAACAATGCATTCTCCCGGCCCATGCACAATCCCACATCTATCACGGATTGGGAATAAAGCTGTAGCGATGGGGACTTTTGAGCTCTCATAAGTGTCTCAATCTTCAATGTTAGAGCTTTTATTTGCTTTTCCAATTCAGTTTGGGAATCATCTTTTCTCCACCTAGTTGACGCCTCTCTTCAAAATCCTCATATCCCCTTTGTTATTATAGGGGTTAGAGCATATATCTTCACTGATCTTGATAGCATCAACAGGGAGTTTTAACAAGAGGTTATCCCTACAAGCAGAATATAAATTTGTTCTATTGTGTGAAGACACTCCACCATAGAAATATGGACCAATCTTTGTTGAGTAACATGGTGTAGACAACTTCTCATCATCTCTTGCAACCTTCCCAAGCTTCAAGTAGACTCTCTTGCTCTCTTTGTACAAAGTTTCTGATGTCCCTGATGTACTAATATGTCTTCAAGGGAGAGAATACCTTCTTAAAAAGACACTTGTGCACTGGTTCCATGTAGTGATACTATTCTCAAGTAGTTAGCACAGCCAATCCCATGTCTTCCAATTAAGAGAGAAAGGAAAAGCATAGTGTCTGATATACTTTGTTGGTACACAGTTCTATCTCACTGTTTTTGGTCAACTTGATGAACTTCCTCAGGTGTTGCATAGGATCTTCATGGGCAGCACCACTAAACGAGTTTTACCTAGCATCTGTAGGAACCTATGCTTAATGTCAAATGTCACTCCCTTAGGTAGATCGAGAAGTTGGATGGTGTTAGCTTTCCACATGTTAGGGGTGTGGTAGTCCATGTGTCTGAGCCTGATTAGTTGTCATTGCTCTTTCTCTCTATTCGCGGATCTCTGCATGAAGTTTTCATATTAGCTTGTCAATATCAGATTCGTAATGCAGTGGTGGATTTTGGGACCTAGTTTGCATGCATACAAAACAAAGGAGAAGATCAAGTGCAATGGAAAATAAACGATTAAAATAAAAATAAATAGTAGAAAATTAAATAAATAATAAAAGAATTTATATAAACAAAACTGCTTGGTTTAACAAAATTACACTAGTTAAGAATTCTGCAACTAGTCCCCGACAATGACAGCAGAAACTTGATGCGTAAAACATGTTAGGCTTGCACAAGAGTAAGTGTACCCTACGCAATAGTAACAGTGGAATGAAAAGTCTGGATATCAAAACCAAAGGATCAATTGTATTCCTAATTGGTCAAGTCTATTAAACTAACAATTGAGATTATTAAAAAGGGATTTTAAATATTTTTATGGTTTTGGTTTTTATAAAAAATTAAATAATTTAATGTAAACAGAGGTTTTGAGTTATGATAAGAATGGCTAGATGTTATGATTTAATAATACTAATTTTCCTTCAATCCTAGTCCTAATTCTTTCTTTAATTAATTACCGATTCCCAAAATCAACTAAAGCTTATGATCAAGGTCGAAAGATGCTCTTTGTGTAACATCCTCAAAATTATATCTTGAATTTATATTTATGATTGAATTATGGAAGTGTGATAATAGTTAGATATAAGAAGAATATGATAGAATTTATTTGATCACAAGCTGCCCAAAACTGTCCACTACTGCCACCCGAATTGAAAAATTTATTTCTCTCTCATTTCTTATTCAAATTAGGTATATGATATATGGAATCAAATATCTAGATGTCTACTATAATATATAAAAATTTCAAATAAATCTAGTTTGTTTACTGCTTCCAGTCACTAAAACATTAATAGATGTCAGTGTGGAAATGTTCAGCTTGCTGACAATTTTGGAATCTAGTTTTAAAATGTTATAGCTAGAGTTTTATAACTCCAAATAAGGCATATGATACCTTGTTAGAAAGCTTAGGAAGTCTAGTTTAACATACTAAAAGTGAAAATTTATGGGCTAATATAATGGTATATAATATACAAAGAACGAACCCTATTTGGTACATAATATACAAAGAACAAACCCTATTTGGTTAAGTGTTTATAGCTATTTGAAAAACAATTTGACTTGACCACCTCCTAGAATTTTAGCTCAAGGAATAGAAGCTTCAGCCAAAATGTGACCAATCAAAAGGTTGCCTCAGGCCAAGATCATTCCACGTGCACAAGAGTCCTCCAATAAGACAAATCATGCACCAAAACAATTAGCTAAAAGCAAAGCTTGAAGTGTAGGCTACTGTAAGAATTTTTGTTGGCTGAAGTGAAAAGATAAAATAATGCTTTGTGTACATGTGTAATTACCTAAGTCAAGAAAATACATCCCCTTTGCCCAACCATGTTCCACGTAGAGGCCAGTTGCTCCAAAGTCCATAATTAAGAGAATCTTGACCAAGAAAATCAAGTCAAGATGAGGTTTAAAGAATAATATATTCTAAGGTAATGATGATTTAGTTAGGTTCTAACTAAACTAAATCCTAATTCAGTTATAACATAACTAGATTCACTTAAAACACAACTAACTAAATGAGTATAAATAGCAAGGGATGTGGAAAAATTTTTGCACGTATAAGAGTGTTAGCATTACACCTCCATGACTACTTACTCCTTGTACCAAGCTTTTCATTTCTTACCTCCTTTGCCTTGCTCCTATACGTGACCTCTCTTCTACCACTTTATCCATAAAATTTTATTCTTTCGAGACTTCACTGTAGAGGATTTCAAAGAGAGACAGCCCCTTAATCCATTCCATTTCAAAACCAAATTCTTTTGAGGTAGGCTAGGCTTATATCTTTAGTTAAGAATTTATCTGGACTAACCTATATGGTTAAATGTGCAGATTTATGGTTGATTATTTAGGTTGTAATTTCATATCATTTAAGGTTATTTTATGATGTGATAATGTTGATTTAACAATAAGATAGATTGATGATTTAAATGTTGAAATATTAGTGCTTTTTAGACTTGAATTTGATGATCTTTGGAATTGATTTTGATGACATTTGGACTGTTTATTTATATCTATGTTGTGGGACTGTTTTTGAATTAATTTTGAGAAGTAGAGGTTGAATTGTATGTAGATAAATGGTTTAAATACTGAATGATTCAATTTTGAGGATTAAGTAGTAAGGTGGTAGGTGAAAGGAGATTAAGGTCTAGACTAAGTTCTAATCTTTTCTTGAGAAGCTTTAAAGGAAATAGAAATTATTTGAAATATATATTGCGGTTTATTAGTTAGATTACTAACATGTTGTCTATAACTTGAGGATATTTTATTGGCATGCATAATTTGGCATGATTTTGCTTAAATAAGGTATGGTAGTCTAACCATACTTTTGGTACATATGATGTTGTGATGGAAATTTTTCCATGAGGATGTATGAATTTTCTCATGGATTGTTTTATTGATGAAAATGATAGATTTGATGTGATGATATGTTGATCCATGTTTCCGAGTCCACTACGAGATCTGCGAAACAAGATCTGATACTACATCCAGTATGAGATGTAGAGATCAGGTGCAAAAACATGGAATAATTATGGTTTGCATAAGACGATCACAGCTAGACATCCAGTACGAGATGTACCTACATACAGTACGATATTTAGAAGTCATGTGCACCCTTGAAATTTTCATTCACTCATTGTTTGCGTAAGACGGTCACAACTAGATATCTAGTACGAGATGTACCTATATACAGTACAATATGTAGAAGTCCATGTGCACATTGGAATTTCATGCATACATGTTGTTTGAATGGTTATGTATTGTGTGGATTTTATTGATGGTTTACTAACGTACTAACGTATTTGGTAGTTTAGTTTTGCCTACTGAGAAATTTTATTTCTCACTAAATTTGATTCATTTTTTTTATATATAGATGGCAATAGTGGTCGTGTTCTTTGATGGTGTAAGAATGAAGAAAGGAACTAGACTGGTGTATGGAAAAATCTTGTACTTGTATAATAGGACGTGATGTAACATGTAATTAGTTCCGTTTAATGAATGAAGTATCCGCTTATAAAATTTATACGTTTTAGAATTCTTACTAATATATGTTCTTTAAAAAGAAACAGTAATAAAAATTATCTAGAAATATATTAGGTCGTTACACTTTGCCTTAAATCAATACCTAAATGATCATGGACCTATCAATTTAAGTCAAAGGATAAAATCAATTATAGGGATGATTAATTAAAGATAAACAAATCTATTGAAGACTACCCAATCATTTTGATCATGCAATTTGGTGTAAAGCATTCTTTACCTAGATCTACAATTACATGCAGATGATCACTACTATGCAATCAATTAAGTATTAGAATGGTCAATTCCAAATAAACAATAAAGATAAGGAGAGAATTAATTAACATAAAACAATGAAAAATTCCATTAAGAACAAGGAGAAGGGTACAAATGGACAGTTACATCATAACCCACGGACTAGGAGAACTAGCCACTCATAACTAGAGCAACACTAGTAATCCTAGATAAAATAAACATAGACATACCAATAGACAGGAATTATGATCACGATCCATTATAGCGGTCTTGTCAACGTTCTTCAACTCTCAAAAGCCCTCAAAGTTTTTTCAAATTCATAAAAAGATAACAATGGAATTGAAGAATGAATTTTTACAAAGCCTACAAACCTATGTATGGCTACTTAAAGATAGCTGCACAAAAAGGCGTATTACGACCGTGGTGAATCCGCCACAGTCGTGGTTGGAAGTGACGTTGAAACTTTGGGTCATTATGGATTGACTATAATCCTCTTGATTGACCACAACTCTCATGAATTGACCACAACCGTGATGAGTTTACCATGGTCATTATCGAATTCTTGACACTATTCTTGGAGGGTTGTTATCATCTAATTTTGATTATACTGATTACCATGGCAGTTATCAAGTGCAGCGTCTCCAAATTTTCATAAATCGTGCAATTTCTAACTTCTTCATTCAATTGAGTAATTGTACTTCTAAAATACAAAATTAATGTCCAAATGTGAGTTCTATCAAAAAATACATGTAAAATAACTCAACTCACAAATTACCATTCAAAGTGGTTTTTCACAAATCCAGTAAGAACACTAGCAATTATAAAAAAAAAACAAAAAAAAATAGTCCCTAATATTAAAAATCAATAAATTTAATCTGACTTTACCAAGATATAGTCATTTAGTCCCTATACATTAATCAATTCAATCCTTGATTTGGTGATTTTGTCATACAAGAATCGCTTTGGCAACTTATGCCTAGAGATCAAATTATGCAACACTTATCAAATTCAAGCAACAGATTTACAATAATTATTAAATTTTGGAATTAAATTGTTTTTATGCAATGTTAGAAACCAAACTTACTAGTTAAGACAATTTTAAGGACTAAATTGATAAACATGCATACATACAAAATATTTAATCAAGGCATGCTTCTCATCAATCAAATCATAAAACAAATAACCCATTAACCCATATTTTATGTGGACATCATATACAATGACATTAATTGAGATATTCATGCTTATTACATATGGTTCCTTATAAAAGCAAAAGCTATTTGATTTCCCCTTTAAAACGGTCATATAATTTTGTAATGCAAAATATATTAGTCAACCCTGAAAAAATAGTAAAGCAAAATAAAAGTTCAAATACAAAATTATTCAATATAACTTTCAAGTGATTTAATTCAATCTAAAACATCCTTGCAAACACTTGGAAACAAGTACAGATGCAAATACAACAACGTTAGGATTTATTAGCCTAATAAACTAGTCTATAGCTAGCAGCACCCTGACCCTGTAAAGAAGTTCAAACTTTTATTTTTAGCAAATTAAAGAATTGAAAACTTCAGACACACAGCCCTTTCGTTAGGCATTCCCATAAATGTCTACTCTCTTTGAAATCTTGTTTCCCTAACCTTTGGGTCAAGTAACCAGCATTAAGATCTCAAGCTCTTTTACACGTGGATCCTTCATTGTGTCTGGGGAAACATTTGTTGGGGGAAGTAATTGGACTCAGGTTGGATCTCCTTGAAGTCTTCCACTGCATGGTGGTGACTATGCCAATCTCTATCTGAAACAAATTGCCTGGCCATGATGGCTGCCCGGTTTTCAGCTATCAATTCACGCAAAGCGGCACTGCATCTTGTGGAGAGATCAGAAGGGGAAAGCCAAGAATCACTTCTTGATGACAGAAGAGAGAGAGCACACCCTCCTGATGATAAAATATATATATGGAAAACCTCCATCCATTAATACCTTGTCTATCATCAAAGAAATTAACTTACATGTTAAGATTACATTTTATTCCTTCTAGACCTTATTCATATTTCTCAGCACCCTCCCTTGAGTGCGAGACTATGAAGGGTAAAATAAAACATAGGGAGATTAGAATGCAAAATGTAAGTGGCAACCTTACAGAACATATAATTTTCCTTTGAATGCAAATTCAATATGTGGTAATGGAATCCTCTCAAATCAAAGTCCAAGACTTTCAATAATTTATTAACTTCTGAAATCATTATCTTCCAATTTGATGCAGCACTGATAAATTCAGAATATATATAAAATGACCTTCATGTGAAGTTCAACTGGATAAAATCGTTAGAGAAAATGCATTAGTAGTGAGTTAATTAAGAGTAATTAATCCTTATATTAGATGTCAAATCAGTATGAAGGCTATGTTAAATTATTATTTGATTTATGGTAATCAGCACGACCAAGAAACCATTTCAAACTTGGATAACAAACTAATTTGGTTGACGACTTAATATTAATTAAATATAGAGCGTAAAAACTTAGTCGTTAATCCACAATTTATTTTATGTTTTACTATCTTACTACTAGATGTACGCATAATATTGGTGGAAGTGTTTGAATCACATATTTTATATACAAGATCTACCATTTTAATATTATAAGTAACCTAAAATAAAAATTCTGCAGTTTTTTCCCTCTTTTGTACAAAATTCTGCAAGTGAGACGACTATTTTTAGGAGGAATTAGTAGAAGTTACATCAAGATATCCCATAATCACTTAAAATCTTATCACTATAACTTTTAATTCAGACCACAAGCGGAGGATTTATAGATTAGATTTTGATCCCTTACGCTCACAATAAAAGATTCCAGTGATGTGATACGCCCCCAATATATATATGAATGAGTGTGCACCCAGGGTATGCTTGGGGATGAATAAAATTATGAGACATATACCCTTATCCCTACAATTATTTGAAGGAAGAATTATCATAATTCTTCAGCTACTTATCATGAAAATAAGGTTAAAATATACTTTTAGTCATTTATATTTTAGTTTATATTCAATTTGTGTTTTAAAGTGAGTTAAAATAATAATTCTGAAATAATAATCGTTTTTCTTAAACCATTTTTTATTCTGGAATGATCATCCACTTACTTACATGAAAATTATAAGATTCAAATGATGTTCAAATCAATCAAGGCTAAATAAATCATGAAAAATGAGTCTCAAAAATAACTTTAAAAAAAAAATTGATCCAAACTGGAAAAGAATTTAATATTAAATTTTTCGATTGACTACGAGATTTCCTTTTCACACAATTTTTATTATCTTTATCAATTTTTTTTTACTCAAACATAACTTGGATTATATAATTTTCATGCAAGTGAATCTAATGAAACAAATTTCTTGTCTCAAATAAATCACAATAATGTTCAAAAATGTGTTCTAAAATAAATAACAAATCATTTTTCATATCTTTATTTATTCATTTTAAAAACATAAAGGATTAAATTGAATATTTTAAAACATAAAAGACCAAATTGAATATAGTTAAAAAATTAAAAATGTAATTTTACACCCAAGGTGTGTGCAATGTAATAATTCTTAATATTTCCTCTTACTTTTTCTTAATCTTTTCTAAACACTCCATGCATATACATAAATTTCATAAATTTAGCTGATGGCTTGATAAAATGCCGATTTTGTCTTCAAAATATTTGAAATGAAAGAATTATTTTACTTTATGAACACACTTTTAATGGAATTTTAAATTATTATTTTCCAATTTTAAACATATAATATTTCAAGTGAAATATATAATTGTCAGCGGCTTCAAACAACATAAGTGCTACTTAATTGTTTCATTCTTGGAAATTTGATTGTATATCTGAATTTCTTCAGTAACAAATTTTAGTAGCAATTTATGAAGTGATGAAAGAAAGGATAAGTCAGTGTGTACAATTCAGTGTATTTTTAGAAATATTTATAATCACCTGACAGGCTGATAAAATATAAATTGCTACAGTTTAATTCGGTGTATACAATTCATTTTTTTTTTCTTGATTGCATAGTCAAACTCTTAACAGGAAAAAGAATAAATAAGTAATAATAAAATACATGCAGGTGTAAAACAAAATAGTTTTCAATATCCGAATTTCACAAATAGGTTTTATAAGTAGGATTTGACTATTTTAAAGTGAGCAAGAATAAAGTAAATAATATCAAATACTGATCAGAAAATCAATAGTTAATATTTTGACACAAACATGATGATTTTTTATGCATATACACATAATATATAATAATAGTTGATTTTCTCATCACTAACTAATTTGCTTATTTTATGAACTTTAGAGAAGCCGATCCGTGTATTTATTAAGGATGTGTTTAGGTAAATATATAGAACTCGGGTAACTAAAGAGAAGCCAATAAACTCTTGTCGTATGAAAAATGTAATCAACATTATCATTCCTTCTGCACTACATTTTTTTATCCATAGATATAGAAAAATTAGGTAAAAGAGAATTTATAATACTCACACATTATTCAACTGGACACCTTATACACATCCATTTAAGTTCAATTTATACAGCCAATTTTGCAAGACTTCATTAAATTTAGACTAAAATAATACTCAAATGACAAGATTATGGATGTGTTTGGTTAAATAGTTTAAGCCCTTATTCAATAAACTCTTGTTATATGAAAACTATAATGTAATAAATTTAATCATAAAACTTATTGGAATAAGTTTAAAAGAGTTTATTTTGATAATCTGCACCAGGAAACATATCAAAGTAAGCTAAAAAAGTGTTTATACAATTCATAAAGTTATTTTATAAGTTCAAATAAACTCCTGCTAAACTCTTACAAATGCCCCATAAGTAATAAAGATGAGAGACAACTGCATCCAAATATCATAATAAAAAATAGAAAATTATTATTTCATACTCCAAGAGTTTATTTGGATGCAGCTTTCTCTCATCTTTAAGAAAAAGAAAAAAGCTCCACGCAATAAAAAATGGTCTGTTTATTTTGAGAAAATATTTTTTGTTATAATTTGTATTTTTAATTTTAATTACAAAAAATATCACTTTATTTATAATTTTTTTTCTATTTTTAAAAAATTTATATAAGAAATATTGAAAATAACTTTTGTTCATTTTAGGTTCTTATTTTCTATTTTCACTTTCCTTATATAAACATAAAATAGAGACTATTTTCTTACACGCAATGGTTGGCAACAAATGTGATAAAAGAAAGAAAGAGCCAACACTGTTTACCTTGTGAAGAATTCCTTGCAACAGAATCATGGGAGCTCTTTCTTCTTCTCTCGTTGTGACCAGCTAGTCTTCTCCTACAACTCCTCTTTGAATTATCAAACTCTGACACCACGTGAAACCTAAAAATCCAATCCCCACCACCATATTTTCTATATTTATTATCTCATTAAATAAATAAACTGACACTAAAAAATAAATTAATCACCAAAAGATAAAACAACAGTGTGTATTAACAATAATGAAAAATATATACTGTATTAAGAAGAAAAATATATTACACATTAACTTATTTTCACAAATCTCACACTCTAAGGTAAACTCATTTGGACCATTCAAGAAAAAGTTACACGAATATTGTATCATCATTCTTCCAATACATGACAAAAAAAATTAACACAAAATATATTATCTCGAAAAACGATAACTTGTACAAATTACAAAGTCTAAACTATTGAGTAAATTCATTTTGAACTACAAAAAAATGTTATAGAAAGATAAAAGTCAAACAACTAGAGTCTGCAAAGAGACAAGAAAATTAAAGGTTTTCACATTTTTATTCTTCCGAAGTTCCGATACTGACAGTCATAAGAGAAAAAAAGGGGGAAAAAAACAAGAAAAATCATGACAAAGCAAGGTATGTATATAAGAATAACTTCCGAGAATTGTAGAGTAAGCACTAAGCACAAGTATCATATATTATTCTTCCGACAGAGTCACAACAAAATAATGCAAATAAATACTGAGAAAACAATACTTTTAGCCTTTCCTAAAAAAATCAAATACTTTTAACCATTACACTACACAAATTTAAACTCTTAAATTTACAGAAAGAATTTTTTAAAAAAAGTCACAGCCTCACAGGGAAATATATATCATCACTCTTCGGATACAAAAAAAAATTAACACAAATATCTTATTATCAAGAAAACGATAACGTTTACCTTTACAAATTACAAATCTAAACTCAGAAAATTCATTTTTATTTAAACCACTAAAAAATGTCACAGAAAGATTACATGCAAACAAAAAAAGTCAGTATATAACCAAAAAAAAAAAAAAAACAAAAATAGTCCGTAAAATTAAAGATTTTCCCATTTTTATTCTTCGTTACTGACTGTCATAATACAAAAAAAAATGAAAAATAATAACAAAGTAAGGTAGAATATGTGCATACGAATAATTTGCGAGATTTGTAAAGTATGCACAAGAATCATATATAATTCTTCCGACAGTCACAACAAAATAATACAAATATACTAAGAAAACGATGTTTTTAACCTTTACACAGCACAAAAATTTTAACTCTTAACTCACACATACAATAAAAGAAAAAGAAAAAAAGGTTACGAAAAGACTGAACTCAAACCAGAGTCAGTAAAAGGTTTGAAATATCGATTAAAGAATATCACAACACCTTCATTCTTCAGATTCCCAGAAAGCTAGTTATAACGAAAAACAGGAAAAACCATATGAGAAAAGCAAGTATCACTTTACGTGCGTACTTAATTCATCCCCACCATAAAAAAGAAATTAAACTCTTTTATTTTAGAGAAAACTTAAAAAAAATAACAAAAATAGCGATTCCACCAAAGTGAAATTCCGTATCATATTGCTAAAAAACATATCAGGCCAGTACACACTGTGGATATATATATTATCAGTTTATCACAAAGGTTTTAATTTGCAGCACATTACCAGAAATTACTGATACAGCCGTAAATTATAGAGATCACAAAAACCTTGATATTGCAACCGAATTTGTGGTTAGAAATCATTTAAAAACCTGAATTATCAGATAGATGAAATTATTAATATTATTATTATTTGAGAAAAATGATAAGAGATTTTGGACCTGCTACACTGCTGGCAGAACCTCTGTTCCATGCCTAAAACCACAACTTTGGGAGCCTTTGAGTGCATCTCACACACCTTGTGCCTCCGGTGGTAGTCCTTCGCGTTTATAAGGGCCACGTGGCACCCCTCTACCTGACACCTCGGCACCGTCACCGCCGTGAACCCCGCCGCCTTCACCGACGCACCGCCGGCGGAGGAATACCCTTTCCCTCTCTTATCCCCCAACACCAAGCCTCCACCACCAAAAGTAGCAGCAGCAGCAACACTCCCACTCCCACTAGTGTCCTCAAAGTAATGCCTCTTCCCAAGCTTCAAGCACATGAGGTGTGGGTCCGGGTGCACGTGGGACCCATCCCCGCCGTAAGGATGCTGCTGCTGCTGGCGGTGACGCATCACGCCGCCGTACTGAGGGAGGAACATGAGCGCGCTGGCAAGCCCTGCCGCTTCGTGGTGGGTCGCGGGGACGAATCCATCGGCCTCCGTGACCCTCGAGGCGGCGGGAAGGTGGAAAGCGTTAACCAGTCTGGAACTGGTGTTGTTGTTGTTGTTATTATTACTACTATTGGTGGGGGTTTCCCATGAATCCCAAGCGAAAGTGTTACCGTTGTTGTTAGTGTTTCCATTTTGGTCTCTGTTGTTAAGGCAGAACACGTTCCCTCCGAACTCCATCTCTCTTTTCTCTCTCTCTCTATCTAACAGGAACAGCTTGTGAAATACGGAAGCTATGGGAATAGGGGTAGGTTGGTGATGATGGGGTTGGAACAGAAGTGGAAGGGGCGAAGGAGCATTTTCTGAGTGAGATCCTTTCTTGTTGGTGTGAAAAGAGGAAAGAGAGAGAAAGAGGGTTTCAGTTTGGGAGGTGCAGGTTTCTTTGTTACGATGGTACACAATGGAGGGGGTTTAAACTTTAAAGTACCCTCATGAGGAAAAGCTGCAAGGGCTAGGGATTCCTAGCTAGAGAGAGAGAGAGAGAGAGAGAGAGAGAGAGAGAGAGAGAGAGAGTGAATGTGGAGTGCTCCTAAGACCACACGTAAGAGGGGAAATGAGTAATGATAGTAAACGGATCGAAGTTAAAGCAAGAGAGAGGGAGAGAAAGTAAGGAATGAAAAGACACAAGCGGATCAGAGAGTCCTCTCCCACAGATATTATGTAAACTGGGTTTCGCGGCTGAATAATCATCCTGCTGTGTTTGAAAAAGAAAGACTTAAATGGCCAAGCGATCGTATGGGATATTTTTCTTTTCAAATTTATAATTTCCTATAAAATTTAAATTAATATTCTAAAAAGAATAAATCGTAATATCTGACGACTTTTTACGACTTCTTTTTTTACATTAAAGTAATTAAAAAATTTATGACTTTAATTTTTTTCATACAATTTCAAAGTTATAAATTTTTTTTATTAAAATAGCAAACTATTTTACAATTTTATTTTCTTACATATAATATATTTTTTTAAAATCATAAATATTTTTTATATTAATTATCTAATAAATTAATGTATATTATTTTATTTTATATTTTTATATTTTATACTATTTTATTTAATATATATATTTTATATTTTATATATTTTATTGATATTAATGATTATTATTTATTTTATAAATTAAAAAAATAATAAAAAGACTTCAATTTAAATAAAATTATTA
>PYAF01001930.1:90859-122670 GCA_007407185.1 Glycine tomentella
TTTGGTTTATCTGTATTGGAACTATATTATGGTCTGTATCTGAATCATATTATGTAAAACTATGATGGACTGTATGTTACTTTATCTTGTACTTAAAGAATATTTAATGGTAACTACTTCTTTAAAGTTTATTTTAATAATGAAGAAAAGCGATTTTTGAAAAATAAATTTTCTGTACAAAATAAGCGAAAAAATTTTAGGTGTTACAGTAGTGGTATCAGAGCTATGGTTTGTTTTCTGAGGACTGTATGCTTGTTATGTTGCTGTGGGCATGTGATGTTGTGTGTTTCTAAGTGATTGCTGTGTGCTGTGTTCTATGTGTTTGTTATATATGTTTTGTAGGCTGATCTGAACCATGGACTGGGTTTTTTGTGATATGCTTTTGAAGGATTAGAAAATAGACTAGGCTTTAATCTGCAGTTGAGAAATTTCTTGAATTAACCTAATTGAAATTATTTGGACAAGATTTATGGTTGTTATTTAAGGTCTAAAATTCATAATTATTTTAAGGTAAGAAGATGATCTATAAGTGGAATATTAGTAAAGTTAAAATTATAATGAATGATTATTTGGATAAGTAACTTGAATTTAGCCTAATGAGTGAATGTCTAAATGACTCGATCTTTATGTATTAGGAGTATGTTTAAGAAAATGGTTGATTGGAATTATAGTTATATAATGGAATGTTTCACCAAAGTTTATATGTTTTTAGTGTTCTATAATCCTTGAGCATGGTCTGTTTCCTAGGACTGTGTGCTTACCATGATTCTGTGTATGTGGTTGCTATGTTTTCTATGTTTTGTGTGAAGAATTGTTATATTTCTTTGGCAAATGTTCTTTCTATGTATGATATGGTCTGTATGTTGATAAGAACCATGGATTAAGTCTTTTTGTAAAATATTTTTGGAGAAAAGTAGATTATGCTATAGGTTTCAATCTACAATTGAGAAGCTGCTTGGATTAAATTATAGGTGATGATCCATGAGTTAGAAAATTAATGATGTTAAAATGAAATTAAATTAAGTAGTTTGAAGGTTTGGTGATATTTTATAAATAATTTGAATTTATCAGTAAAGGATGAATGGCATAATGGTTTAAGTATTAGAATAGATGACCTTATGGATCAGCTGGTAGGAGCTTGTGTGTTTAGCAAGATAGATCTTAGGTCGGGTTACCATCAGATCCGAGTGAAGTCTGAGGATATTCCAAAGACTGCCTTTAGTACCCGTTATGGTCACTACGAGTATTTAGTCATGCCCTTCGGTGTGACTAATGCCCCTAGTGTGTTTATGGATTATATGAATAGGATCTTTCACCCCTATCTTAATAGTTTTGTAGTGGTATTCATAGATGATATTCTGGTATATTCTAAGACCAGAGAGGAGCATGAGGAGCACTTGAGAATTGTGCTGCAAACTCTTAAGGATCAACAACTTTATGCTAAGTTGTCTAAGTGTGAGTTTTGGTTAGAGAAAGTGAGTTTCCTAGGACATGTGATATCTGTAACATCCCGGACGTTGACGAGGAAGGGGAGTGATCGCCGGTGTAGTGAGGCACGGACAAGGAGCGGCTCCTGGTAGGCTTCCAGTGGGAGGGGTACATGAATGAATCGAGTACACACCAGAACGAGAGGGATCCAGAGGCTGTGCAGGTATGGGACTGTACAGTTGAGGATAACTTAAAGGATTTAATAGGTACTACCTATACCAACAAGGTGCATCTACTTTTCGGTAGCCCATAACATAAGAACTCCACAGTTAAGCGTGCTTGACTTGGAGCAATCTTGGGATGGGGACCTCCTGGGAAGTTTCTCAGGAAGTGTGTGAGTGAGGACAAAGCACACTGAAAAGTCTTGTGTTGGTATGTAGGGACAGTCGTTAATCCTGCAAGTGGTTGGGCGTTACATACTTCATATTTCATGGATGAAAATAGAATGGTGGCAGTAAGTATGGGGGTACTAGAGGCATCACTTTGTTTGGAACTCCTTTGTAATTCAGGGCTGATCACTATGGAGGGGGGAGCGACCAGTGCACGACAATGTGACCTCGACGAGCTACTGCATCATTTTCCTGAGAGAGACTATTTCCATGAGGATGATACCATATTGCATGCTGAGTGATGAGTTGGACGCATACATCATTCTGAATATGATTGTTTGAGTTGTGGAATGCATTGAATGATTGTATTTGTTGAATGTGTAATGGAATGATGGGTTTGTGGTAATTTTTCGGGTGATTCGTGTTGTCTTTTTCCCAACTACTGTTATATGATGCTTGTTGGTTTTATATAATAAACTCACCCTTGAATTTGTTGTACCATGTGGTTGGTACCTATAATGATCACGAACCTTCGTTCGTGGGAGCAGACAAGCAGTAGTAGGTGACCTTGAAGGGAGATATTCTTTTTGGTTGGAGTCGCCAAACCGATGTGATGACGTTGGATTTCTTTTTGGAGAAAGAGTTGTGTTTTATTAATCAACTCTTTCTTAGTTAGTTATTTGGCTTTTGGTTAGATATGTAATTTCAGGTGTATATACATGTAAAACTAAAGGAAGTTCTACCATATGGATGACATGTACTGATTTAATATATATGTATATATGTGTTTAATTATGTAATGGTTATACGTGTATGATAATTGTATTATCGAAAAAAATTTACCATCATTTTCATAATCAAATTAATGAAGTTTTAATTAAAAGTTAAATTTTGTACGGTAAAAGTTAATGGTATAGTAGCGACGAGGCGGGTCGTTACATGATCTCGACGAGCTATATCATCATTTTCCTAAGTGAGAGTGTCATGTGGGCATGCTTAGGCTATTTCTTGAGGAATGGTACCACATTGCATTCTAAGAGTTGAGTCAGGTGCATGCATCATTCTGAGCATGATTGATTTGAATTGTGGGAGAAAGTTGATGACTAGTTTGTTGAGTGTGTGTTGAACTGATTGATTACTGAGAATGATTGTGGTTATTATTATTGTTTTCTTACTAATCATTGTTGTCTGGTGCTTGTTGATCTTGTATAATAAACTCACCCTTGCAATTTTGTATTGTGTGGTTGATACCTGTGATGATGACGAACCTTCATTCGTGGGAGTAGATTATCAGCAGTAGGTGATATTGAAGAGAGATTCTTTTGTTGGAGCCGCCAAGCCGACGTGACAATGTTGAAATTTATTTTGGGAGAGAGTTATGTTTTGTTATCAACTCTTTCTTAGTTGGTTCCTTGTTTCTCTTTGATCGGACATGTAATCTCCAGCTTATATATATATATATGTATGTATGTATTTGTATGTTGTCTGGTGAAGGTTGTATCACGAAAAATTTACTCTTATTTTCATAATCAAATTAATGGAGTTTTCATTTAAAATTGAAATTACACGTTTAGAGTATTGATATCATAGCGACGAGGCGGGTCGTTACAGGCATGGTGCTCTGTAACATCCCAATTTTTCTATGTTTGGGAGTTAATAGGAAAAATAGTATTTGGTTGTGTTGAGCTATAATGTAGTTGCATTTAAAATAGGGAAAAATTCAATAGAAGTGAGAGTTATCCTAGTATGGCAAAGTGATCTAGATTTTAAGTTATAACCCTAAAAAAAGTGGTTTAGGCTTAAAAAAAACCTTGGTCATATTACTAGTAAACAAAAGTCAACTGCAAGCAATGAAAGTCAAGGGAAGAGATATAGTCAACTCATGAATGACATTCTAGTAAATAAAAGCCCTTTTAGGCTAAAAATAAAGGATTAGGCTAATTAAAGAGAGTTTAAGATATTAATGTGCCTAGACATGAAAAATAATTAGTTTAGTTAATGAATAGTAAGAAGGATTAAGTTTCACTAATTTAATTAGATTAATTAAGCTTAATTAAGTTAGTTATTGACCCTATTAGAATTTTAGACACTACATAATTTTTAGAACCTAATTAAATAAAATAAACCCAGAGATTAAGGATCTAATCATTTCTTTAAGCTAACCTTAATATAACACCTAGTATGTGGGCCCTCTTCTAGGTCTTGAGGTGCTCTATAAAAGGAGAGGAAGAGATATCCCCTTCCCTTGTTGTTTCTGCTTAATTCTTGACCATTATTGCCGGTATGAGTACTGTATCCAATATTAAACTTGTGGTTGGTTGTAACACATCTATTCTCTCGTTGAGAACTCATTTGATCTCGGTCCACAGAGACAAAATGTAAGACAGGTGCCAACAGTTCATCACGAAAGAAAGGACTAGCCGAGCCAAGATCACACTAACTAAAACAGATTTAATACTAATCGAAAATACTAATAGAATAGAAATAGAACTGTCTTGAAATTGGGAGAGGTGGAAGAGTCTCTTCTTTCTTCATCCTTGCTTGGTGGCTTGTGTTGGTGTTGTATGGTGGGTTTAGCTTGAAGGTTTAAGGCTCTAGGTAAGAAGCTACTCCCCTTCTCATGGTTTTCTTATGCCTCTTCTCATTCTAAGGCTAGACAACTCACTCTTTCCTTATCTATCCCATGTTTTCATGTTGAAGAGTTGTTTCAAGGCCCCTATCTTCTTCTCCTTGTTTTGTTTGTGAACTTGCTATAAATTCAAGAGGTAAGGGAGGAGTTCTCTTAACTCTTAGAACCTATTGTGTGCATGAGTGAAGCCAAGATTTTATTTTTGAGTTTATTGATATGTTTAAGTGAATTTTCGTATTATGTGAAGTGGCTGTTGGGACTTGTATGCATGTTATTTGCCAATTATGATTTGAAAATTGACTCATTGGGTCCTAAAACCTAGGAATCCCTATATAAACCATCTCATTGGTATTTGTACATCATTTGGAAATGCTATTTTAAGTTTTAGGGACTAAATTAATGAGTCAGGATGCGAAAATTATGAATTTGTTATGTTTGTGTGGTAAGACCAAGTGAGTGTGACCACTTGGCATTAAATATTGCATGATTATGATTGTGAACATTATTGTTAATATATTATTGTTGATTGTTGTGATTTAGGATTGAGTTCGGGGGTGTCTGACCCTCGATAAAATGTATGATTATTTGTAGAGTATGATTAATGTGAATGGTGTCGTGTGTATTGATAGCCGATGTCGCATCGCTTCAAAACAATTAAAATACGCTAATTCTATAGTACATGATTAACCTAGTTAGACTCAATATCAATTTGGTTCCAACTTCAATTAACTAATAAACAATAGGGAGTTTTTTTTGAATAGTTTGTAGGCAATGAATAAAAATTGCGAAAACATAAACTACAATTGAAGAAAAATGTAAAAACTGACAAAATTGGTAAGAGGTATTGTAAAACAGATTAAAGAAAATCAATCCAATTCACCAAACCAAGCAATGCAAATTATCCTAGTCATCAGATAATGATTTTGTTATGAAAGTTCATTCAATTTCATTAGAAGTAGTTCAATCGAATTAACTCCTAAATTAATTGAAACCACAAACCTAATTGAAATATCATCCAAATAATCTGTGATTAAAATTTGAAATTAGGAAATGAATCCATAACCTAATCTGTTTTCAATCCTAAACACATTCATAATCATGAAAATTGAATAGAGGATTGAAGAAGAAAGTGAACATTCACACATAAATTGAAATACCAAATCAGAACTCAAATTCTCCTTGCTTTGACTGGATCCTTGGATTGATTGATTGTTTAGCCTTCCATGACCATCATCAGTGGAAGAGCCATATAATTAGTGCAAGAAAATGGAAGAACATAAGTGAAATGAAGAAGAAAGCTGAAGAACAATGAAGAATAATTGAGAGAAAATGTTTTAATTCTGAAAAATTCTAAAAGAAAATACAAATTCTATTTTTGCTAAAATGTAGTGTCAAAATATAAATGGCTAATTACACTAAAATATAGTGTCTGAGTCAGTAGGAAAGGATAGGCAATGATTAGGCCCATCTAATCTAACTAATTACTAATTACACCAATTTGCAGCCCAAAACTCAAGCTTTCAAGCCTAAAATGACCCTCAAAATGACAGAATTGACCTCGGCTTATTTCTAAAAAAATTATAGATCTTTTCCCTATCTTGTCAAGGACTACTCATATGTACCATTTGGAGTTCTGTAGAGCTCTCTAGGTCCTGCCTGCACAAGGTGTAATGACCCACCTCGTCGCAACGATATCATTAACTCTTAAATCGTGTAGATCTCAATTTTAATAAAACTCCATTAATTTGATTATGAAAATGATGGTAAATTTTTCGTGATAACACAATTATCATACAACGAAACAAATACATAAATGGATATATATGGATGTATATTTAAAACTTTACATATCACTCACATGTCAGAACATAATCCAGTTGTATTTACAAATATTCACGTCTGGAATTACATGACCAACAAAAAGAATCAAGGGACTAACTAAAAGTTGATTAACAAAACATAACTCTTTTCCAAAAAGCATTCCAACGTTATCACGTTGGTTTAGCGGCTCCAATCAAAAAGAAGATCTCCCTCCAAGGTCACCTACTGCTG
The DNA here is from genome assembly GCA_007407185.1 of Glycine tomentella. Classification (NCBI taxonomy): domain Eukaryota; kingdom Viridiplantae; phylum Streptophyta; class Magnoliopsida; order Fabales; family Fabaceae; genus Glycine; species Glycine tomentella. The sequence continues at coordinate 97,358 of PYAF01001930.1, forward strand.
CTCATCTGCTTCCACGAACGAAGGTTCGTGATCATCACAGGTACCAACTGAAAATACAATGAACACGATTCAAATAAACCAAGAGGGGGGGTGAATTGGTTGAAACCAGTTCTTTTAAAAATTTACTTAAAACAATTTGCGGAATATGTAATGTGGATCGTATCACTTAAAATCTTTTTAAAATCAGAATCTTTCTTCCAACCAAGATCACCCTTGGAATTCAAGTAATGCCAGAAAATAAATCTTGTTGATAATTTCTTGATCACCCAAAAACAAACAATGAGAAATGAACAGAATTAGAATAAAGAACTCAACGATCTATACTGGTTCACCTTACAACCTTGGAGGCTATATCCAGTGACTTCCAACCAACTCTTGGTTAGAGATTCCACTAAAATAAATATTATCCTTTACAAGCTTTTACAATAGATCTTCCTTGTCAAACCTAGGCAAAGATACAAAATCTAAACCCTATAGATTTCTTAAGATCAAGAACCTGAGAACACTACTCAGTTCTACCCTCCAGAGAACCCTTATTCAGAAACAACTTTAAAGAAACTATTTGTTTTTAGAAAACAACACAAACTTTTAAACAAACAAAAGAACTAACATAGTCTAAGGTTCAAGAAAGATATCACCTCATGATCCTTTGCATATGAATGAGATGAACACTAACAATCAAACAGAGTTTGAATGCATGAACATAGAGAACAACTTTCTTGAAGACCTTTGTTTAAAACCTTGTTTGAAACTTCATCAACAATCAATTGTGAATCCAATGTTTAGATGAAGATTGTTTTTCACTCAAAACGAACTCTTTCTCAGATTATAAAGCTTTGTGAGTATTGGGTATTTTGTAGAAATGATTTTCAGAACATTACAATACAATAAACCCACAATCTATTTATAGAAAAACAGATTTAACAAAATGTAATCGATTAAATCGCAAGTGTAATCAATTAATTTATCAAATGTAATTAATTAATACACCATTTAATCGATTAAACTGTTCTTAAGCTTTTTGGAAAATGTTTATGAACATAATAATCGATTATATCGACAAGTAATCGACTAAAGCAATAAATGATAATTTTTTAATAGGCTTATGTAATCGATTACGATTCATGATAATCGATTAAAGCAGCACATCATATTTTATCAATATAGCCTATGTAATCGATTACAATAAATGGTAATTGATTAAAGCAACAATGCAAGATTTTCATTTAACACTATGTAATTGATTACAAGAACACTGTAATCGATTAATGTGTTCTTCATGACTTTTTCAGATTTAAAACGGAAGCATGTAATCGATTATAAAACCAGATAATCAATTAAAATAGTAAGTTTTTCATATTTCAAAAACTTCAACCATGAGAACATGAGCTTTGAAAAATCATTTAAAAAACCTTTAGTTTCTCAATCAAAGACATGTATGTATGAGGATGATAATGCAAATGCATGAAGGATCATAAAGAAATACACTTGAGCCACTTAGACAGTTATAAATGGCATAAAAAATGATTGGGCATGTAAAAAGCTAAAACTTCAAGTTATCCTTGCTTCAATCTTCTTGCAGCTTCCTTTAAATCCAACACCAACCACATGGTACAACAAATGCAAGGGAGAGTTTATTATATAAAATCAACAAACATCAGATAGCAGCATTGGGGAAGGAAACAATTTCACCCATCAAAATCATTAACAAAATTCCATGATTCCAATACACACTCAACAAGCCAATCATCCAATGTATTTCACAACTCAAACAATCATGCATAGAATGATGCATGCACCTGACTCATCTATCAGCATGCAATGTGGTACCATCTCCCGAAAATAGCATCTCACAAGAAAAATGATTCACCGCCTATCAAGGCCACCCTATCGTGCACTAGCCATTCCCCTACCCGGTGATTAGCCAACGTCTCTAGGGAATTCCAAACCTGATGACCCCTTAGTACTTGCGTTCTCTGCCCACTGAAACCCATAGGTACGCGAGTGCCTTCATTCTATTTCCACACATACAAATGAAGTATGAAACATGGACATTATCAATGCATGACACGGCTAGGAACAAATTCTTCCTCGCAAGGGTAACCAGTCATGCACCCCCATGTACGTACATAACACACCAATGTGGGCTCACCGATGCACTGACCGTGGCTAGGAACAAATCCATCATCGCAAGGGTAACCAATCGGTCATGGCATCCCACGTGTATATACACAGCCTACAACCATGGGCACCATCAATGTATGACCTGGCTAGGAACAAATCCTTCCTCACAAGGGTAACCGTCATACACCCCCCATGGGTATCCATGTATATCCACACACAATGACATTGTTCACATACACATTATCTCTCATCAATGTCATTATCAACCTCAACATCATATCATCTCAATATCATCATCATGCATATCAATATTATCTCATTTGAAAATCATCAACTACATCAACATTATATCATTTATACATCATCAAACACATCATCATTATCTCATTCAATCATCACCAACACATCAATAACATCTCATTTCAACATTATCAATGACATCAATATCACCTCATTCATCCACATTACCACAAGACTGGTATTTTAGAAAAATTCTAAATTAAAGAGGAGGACTGAAATATAAAAAACACACTCTTATGCCCATTTAAAAATTTAATAAAGAATTAAATAGAAAAACATATTATAAAATTTTGGGCAGAGTCTCCTCTATCATTAAGACTTTTCCCAAAAATCCAATCATCACAATAATAATATCATTCATAGTTTTATCCATCAACAAGCCAATTCATCGCATCCCATTAATTAAAAATAGTTTTTCTTGAAAATGAGTACACACAGGAACAAACACACATCAATCATAAATACATCGCATCCCATTAGTTGAAAACATAGTTTTTCTTGAAACTAGCACACAGCACGGACAGACAGTTATCTTCATAGTTGGACTCCCTGGCCCCCCAACTATGGTATCTAAACTATCCCTAAAATAATAAACTCCCCTTACCTAATTATATCCCTCTGTTAGCTCCTTGAAATGTCATTTTGAGATTTCTCAAGTTCACATGCTTTGGTCTAAATGCAGAGCTATATAAACCAAATTGAAGATAATTTAGTATAGATTTCATAAATAAGGCTAACATTAGCATTTGGAGTCAAATACTCACTCAAATTTAAAAGGAGGTTAAAATGGTGTTTTGGGAGTCCACATCAAAAGACATCATTTGAAATTCCGATCACACCAATGTGACCAGGGTTTAACAAGGATCACAGAAATGACATTAGTTTCATAAAAAGGAGACTGTTACAATATCTCATTTTCAAAGGGTTTTCAAAGGAAGTATAGAAACAGCCAATAAGGGTACCCGAATCACAAGAGATATCAAGAGAGGCTTAAACTAGCTAGAAGAAGACAAAGGAAATCATGGTTACCTCAAAGAAACTAAGAAATGAGGATTGGAGGCTCTGTTTTCTATTGAATCCTCGGGTTGAGTTTTAAAGATTCTGCTCCGACTAAAGTGTTCCTCTTTGTGCGGTGGTCCAACGGCAAGCAACGACAGCTCATGGTTGTTGATGGTTGTTATGGGTGGTGGGAGGTTGGGGGCTGCTTAGATGAGGAAGAAGACTAGCTTTTAGAATTTATGCTTTAGTGAAAAATTAATTTCTCACGTTTCAGACATTAATGTGGCCAGGCTTACCACATTCGAAGCAAGTGAAGTTGTTGTCACTCCTTTTGTTTTTGTTGTTGTTGTTGTTGTTCTTTGTGAACTTTCTGTTCTTGTTTCTCCTTAAGAACTTGCTGAACTTTTTGACAATCAAGTTCATGTTGTCCTCTTCATCTTCTCCACTTGAGTCTTCCACTTTTTCAACCTTTGAGGATGCAGCTTTCAAGGCTATGCTTTTTTATGTTTCTTTTTTGCATCTTCAGCATTGGTTAGTTGTGACATTTCAAGTTCATACTCAAGAAGCTTACCAAATAGTGCATCCATGGACATTTTGGATAGATCTTTTGATTCTTTGATTGCTGTCACCTTTGGTTGCCATGGTCTTGTGAGACACTTCAAGATTTTGATATTCAATTCTTCAGCATAAAAAATCTTTCCAAGACCAAGAAGATGATTTACTATGTGAGTGAATCTTGTTTGAACCTGAGATATGTTTTCTGTGGGATTCATCTTGAACATTTCATACTCATGTATTAAGGCATGCTTCTTTGATCTTCTTACTTCATCTGTACCTTAATGAGTGATTTCCAACATTTTCCACATCTCTTTTGCACTTTTGCACCTAACAGTACTAAAGAATTCATCAGAGGAAAGTGCAGAAGTAATCATATTCTTAGCTTTAAAATCATATTGAACCACTCTCTTTTCAACATCAGTCATTTCATCCCATTCTTTGGGAATCATATCATTACCAACATCTTTTATAAGAACAACAGGACCTTTTTCTATTGCATTCCATACAATAAATAATTATGCAAACTACATGCATGCATGACATGATTTTTTTCCAAGGTGCACATGGCCTCTACATATTGTACTCTATATAGCTACACTTCGTACTGGATGTAGACACTGCGGTCGTCTTATGCAAACATGCATAATTAATTCCATGTATTTGCACCTGGTCCCTACATCTCGTACTGGATGTAGTAGTATCAGATTTTGTTTCACAAATCTTGTACTGGACTCGGAAACATGAATCAACATATCATTACATCAAAATCCATCCATACTAAAATCTATGAGCAAATACATACAACCTCATGAAAAATAATTTCATCATAACATCATATGTACCAAAAGTATGGTTAAACTACCATACCTTATTTAAGTAAGATCATTACCAACTTAGGCATGACAATTGAGTATCCTCAAGCTACAGAAAAATCATGTTAGTAATCTAACTAATAACCACAATATATCTTTCAAATAATTTCTAATTCCTTTAAACCTTTACAAGAAAAGATTACAACCTAGCGTGCATCTTAATCTCCTTTCACCTACCACCTTACTATTTCATCCTCAAAATTTAATCACTCAAGCATTTGAACCATTTAACTACATACCATTCATCCTCTACTTGTAGATTAATTCAAAACAGTCTCATAATGACAATATGAACAAACAGCCCAAATGTCATCAAAATCACTTCTAAAGATAATCAAATGTAACTCCAAACATCACTAATATTTCAGCCTATAAATCATCACCTATCCTATGGTTTAAATCAACATTTTCACATCATAAAATACCTTCAAATAACATGAAATTCCAGCCTAAATAATAACCATAAATCTATACATTTAAACATGTAAATTAGTCCAAATAATTTCTTAATTAGAGATTGAAGCCTAACCTACCTCAAGAGAATTTGGTTTTGAAAATGGAATGGATTAAGGGGATGTCCCTCTTTGGAATCCTTTAAAGAGTGAAGTCTTGAAAGAAGAAATTGGCTGATGGATAAGTGGTAGAAAGAAGTCACAGTTAGAACAAGCAAAGGAGGTAAAAAGACAAAGCTTGGCAAGAAGCAAAACAAAGTGGTCGTGGAGTATGTTTTGGGAGTGGTATACGTGCACAATATTTTTGAATGTCAAAGCTATTTATACTCTTTTAATTGATTTAGATTTAAGTAGCTTAGTTGGATTAAAACTGATTTTAGAAGTTAGTTTAGTTAGGTTTTAACTAGGTAATAATTTCATTAGGAGATATTTAACATTAAGCTTTATCTTGACTTGATTCTTTTGGTCAAGATTCTTTTAATCATGGGATTTTGGGGCAGCTGACCTCTCCCACGTGGAAATGGCTGAGTAAGTGAAGGCATTTTCTTGGTTTAGGTAGTTCCACATGCACACAAAAGCTTGATCTAATCTTTTCACTTGAGCCAGAATTTTTTTACAGCATCCTATACTTCAAGTTTTGCTTTGGCTTATGGTTTTAGTGCATGCTTTGTCTTATTGGAGGATCCTAGTGCTCATGGAATGGTGTTGGCCTGGGGAAACCTCTGATTTTTCACATTTTGGGCTGAATATTTTTTCCTTGGACCAAAATTCCAAGAGTTATAAGTTGTACCCAATCCAAATGATCAAAAAGGCTAGAAACACTAAACCAAATGAGGTTCATTCATTGTTTATTTTGTACCAATATATTAGACCATAAATTCTCATATTGTAGTATGTTAAACTAGACATTCTAATATTTATAACAAGGTATCACATGCCTTATTTGGAGTTATAAAACTCTAGTTATAACATTTTTAAACTAGATTCCAAAACTGTCAGCAAGCTGAAGATTTCCACTCTGACAGCTCTTAATGTTTTAGTGACTGCAAGCAGTACATAAACTAGATTTATTTAAAAATTTATATGTTATAGTATACATCTAGTCTTTAATTCCATATATCATCCACCTAATTTGAACAAGAATTGAGAGAGAGATAAATTTTCAATTCGGGTGGTAGTAATGGACAGTTTTGGGTAGCTTATGTTCAAATAAATTATACCTTATTCTTCTTGTATCCTACTATCATCACACTTCCATAATTCAATCATAAATATAAAATCAATATATAATTTTGAGGATGTTACAAAAGACATTAATATGGGAGCAAAGCAAATAAGATATGAATTTATCTAAAGCAACAACAATAGCCAAAAGCTCCTTCTCAGTGGTGGTGTAGTTAACATGGGCTGCATCTAAAGTGCGTGAAGCATAAGCAATGACATGGGATAGTTTATCAACTCTCTTTGACAACACAACCCCAAGTGGATAATTAGAGGCATCACACATGAGCTCCAAGGGAAGCTCCCAATCTGGTCGCTGCATGATGGGAGAGGTAGTCAGCTTCTTCCTCAATTCCTCAATTGCCTCTTTGCAATGCAGGTTACACATAAAGTCTACGTCCTTTTGGAGAAGCTTGGACAATCTGGATGAATCTCCTATAAAAGCCTGCATGTCCAAGAAAAGAACGCACTTCCAGCACAAAAGCGGGGTAAGGTAAAGAAGTAATAACATTAATCTTGGCCTTATCTACCTCAAGACCTCTACTAGAGACCAAATTCCCTAAGACTATACCTTCATGTACCATAAAATGGCATTTCTCAAAGTTAATAAATGGGTTAGTCCTAATACATCGGTCAAGAACTTTAGAGAGACTATCCAAACATGCATTAATAGAGGAACTATAAATAGTGAAGTCATCCATAAATACCTCCGTGCAACTAATAAATCGGAAAAGATACTCACCATGCACCTTTGGAAGGTGCTAGGTGCGTTGCATAGGCCAAAAGGAATCCTGGTGTAGGCAAATGTGCCAAATGGATAGGTGAATGTGGTCTTGTGTTGGTCCGGTAACATCCTGAAATTTCGATAACTAAAAATATATGATCGAAATGTTGTGTGAAATGTTATTAGAGATAATTAGAGATATTACAAAAATACCCTTAGATATTTTGTCTTAGATATTTTGTAGACTTGAAGAAATCACACGCACAATGCCAAGTTGGTGAGTTGCCTTATTATGAACAAGGCTGAATTGGCTGAGTTACGAACAAGGTCGAGTTGGCCGAGTTGCCTTATTACGAACAAGGCCGAGTTGCCCTATCATGAACAAGGTCGAGTTGCCCTATCTCTATCAAAGCCGAGTTGCAAAAAGGAACAAGATCGGGTTATAAAAAGGAACAAGACCGGGTTGGCCGGGATGCCCTCTCAAGCTATGTTGTCATCTCGGATAGAGTTTATTTTCAATGATGACCGGGCTAAGCCGGGCTGCCATCCCGAATAGACTATTTTCATGAAGACTGGGTTGGCCGGGCTGTCATCTCGATCTAACACGCATCCCGGATATCGTATATATTTTATTATGAATAATAATAAAAGTGAACAAGCTCCTTAAGGCAAGCATTCCAAGTGCACTTAGTCATTTAATGAAGGAATCTTGCTTTTTGCTTAGTAAGCATGCATTTAATGCATAAAATTAAAATATCTTAAAGTCATGATTACTTAGTTACTTTAGAACCAAACCAAAGACTAACTAAGTTACATCCTAACTAATTTCTTTCTATCCTAACTAGATTCTTTACTATAAATACTCCCTTGGTAATAAAAATCTGCACATGAATGACTAGCTCCCTTTAAACCTCACGTTCACTTTCTCTTCCTTTTCTCTCTTTGCTTTCATTTGCTCTTCTCTTCTTCTCACTCAAACTGAAGCCTTTCACCAAATTTACGTATCATTTCTTCACCCAAAATATTCTATTAAAAGATAGCAATTTTACTCCTCAAGCTCTTGAAGCATTCCAGCCAAATACTTTGGTAAGTATTGATGTTAAAGTTCGTATGGTTTTAAGTTGAATTTCGAACTATTTTTAGAATCTTATATCTCCCTCTGTACTTAACCAAACGAGGTGTTTGACCACTCATTTTAAAGATTAGGATGTCCTCTATTTTGTCCAAAAATATGGGACCAAACTGAGTAGTGAATCATGCCCAGAAATTATTTGAACTTAAGCTATCCGAAACTGTATTCACCCAAACATCTTTTGCCATCCATTTTGAAAAATTTATTTCTCTCTCATTTCTTATTCAAATTAGGTGTATGATATATGGAATTAAAGATCTAGATGTAAACTATAACATATAAGAGAACAATAGGAGATCTGGAATTAAAGATCTAGATAAATCTAAACTGTGTACTGCCTACAGTCACAAGAACACTAAGAGATGTCAGTGTGGAAATTGGGACTCGCTGGTAGCTCTTAAGTCTAGTTTTAAAAATGCTATAGCTAGAGTTTTAGAAATACAAATAAGGCATATGATATATTGTTAGAAAGCTTAGGAAGTCTAGTCTAACATACTAAAAGATGGGAATTTTATGACGTGTAGATTAGCATGTGAACTTGAGAGATCTTAAAACAACGCTACAAGAAGCTAACAAAGGGACAAAAATAGGTAAGGGGAGTTTATTCCTTCTAAAAAATCTCAATATCGTATTCGTTTAGAAGAAAAACAAAAATTGCGTTTTCATTATGGTCTTACAGAACGACAATTGCTTAAATACGTTCGTATTGCTGGAAAAGCTAAAGGATCAACTGGTCAGGTCCATAGTTGGGGGCCAGGGAGCCCAACTATGAAGATATCTGTCTGTCCCTGTTGTGTGCTGGTTTTTCAAGAAAAATTGTGTTTTTAACTAATGGGATGTGATGAATATTTTATTGATGGATAAAACTGTGACTAATATTGTTGTTGTAATGATTGGATTTTTGGGAAAAATCTTAATTACAGAGGAGACTCTGCCCAAAATTTTATAATATGTTTTCCTATTTAATACTTTATTAAATTTTTAAATGGGCATAAAATTGTGTTTTCTATATTGTAGTCCTCCTCTTTAATTTAGAATTTTCCTAAAATACCAGTCTCGTGGTAATATGGATTATGAATGAATGAAATGATGTTGATGTAATTAATGATGTTGAAATGAGATGGTATTGATGTAATTGATGATGTTGAAAATGAGATGATATTGATATGTATGATGATGATATTGAGATGGTATGATGTTGATGTTGATAATGACATTGATAAGAGATAATGTTGATGTGAGCAATATCATTGTGTGATGTGGATATACATGGATACCCATGAGGGGTGCACGACTTGTCATCCTTGAGGGGAAGGATTTGTTCCTGGCCATGGTCATGCATTGATAGTGCCCATGGTTGTATGTTGTGTATGTACACGTGGGGTGTAGTGACCGGTTGGTTATCCTTGCGGGGAAGGATTTGTTCTTAGCCACGGTCAGTGCACCGGTGAGCCACATTGGTGTGTTATGTATGTACATGGGGGGTGTATGACTGGTCATCCTTGTGGGGAAGGATTTGTTCTTGGCCATGGTCATACATTGATGATGCCCATGGTTCATACTTCATTTGTATGTGTGGAAATAAAATGAAGGCATGCGCGTACCTGTGGGTTTCAATGGGCTGAGAACGTAGGTACTAAGGGCCATCGGGTTTGAAATTGCTTTGTGACTACCTGGCTGATCACCAGGGGGGAATGGCCAGTGCACGACATAATGACCCTGATAAGCGGTGAATCATTTTCTTGTGAAAGGCTATTTTCGGATATGGTACCACATTACATACTAATAGATGAGTCAGGTGCATGGATCATTCTTAACATGATTGTTTGATTTCTGTAATGAATTGAATGATTGATGTGTCGAGTGTATATTGGACTGATGGATTTTGGTAATGTTTGTGGTTGTTATTGTTATTTCCTTTCCCATTTATTGTTATCTGATGTTTGTTGGTTTTATATAATGAACCCACCCTTGCAATTTTTGTACCGTGTGGTTGGTACCTGGGATGATCACGAACCTCTGTTTGTGGGAGTAGATGATCAACAATAGGTGATATTGGAGAGAGATTTCTTTTGGTTGGAGCCACTAAGCCAACGTGACAACGTTAGAATTTGTTTTGGGAGAGAGTTGTGTTTTGTTATCAACTCTTTCTTATTTGGTTCCTTGTTTCTTTTAATGGACATGTAATCTCAAGTTTATATATATATATATATATGTAAAAACTGATTTATGTTCTGACTTAGGAATTATATGTATATATGTTTTATATAATTATGTATTTATTTACATATGTGTGCGTTTTGATAAATATATTATCGCGAAAAATTTACCCTAATTTTTCATGATCAACTTAATGAAGATTTTATTAAAAATTAAAAATTACACGTTTAGAGTTGTGATATCGTAGCGACGAGACGGGTCGTTACAGGTCCTCTGGTGCAATATGAATCTGCATGTAACTTGAAAAACCATCAAGAAATCAATAATGTGATTTACCTGCCAACGTCTCTAGAACTTGGTCAATGAAGGGGAGAGGGAAATGGTCCTTGCAAGTCACCTGGTTAAGTCTCCTGTAGTCAATGCAAAGTCGCCAAATCTTGGCTACTCTAGTCAGAATCAACTCATTATCCTGGTTTTTCACCGCAGTTACACCCAACTTCTTAAGGACCATTTGGATAGGTGAAACCCAAGTGCCATCTGAAATGGGATAGATGATCCGTATAGCTAGTAACTTCATTACTTAGTTCTTCACCACATCAAGAATAATGGGATTCAACCTCCTCTATAACTGCCTTATGGGCCTATAATCATCCTCCAAGAGTATCTGATGCATGCAAATGGAAGGATTCATGCCAGGAAGGTCAACATGTATCCATCCAATGGCCTTTTTGTGGCCTCTCAAAACATGCAACAACTTCTCTTCATGCTCAAGTGACAGACTGCTAGATATGATGACTGGAAGCTTCTGAGCATCATCTAAATATGCATATTTAAGGTGCTTAGTTAGTGGCTTCAGCTCCAAAGAAGGTGGCTGAATGGTGGAAGGCAAGGAAAGGTTGGTGGTTGATGGAAGGAAGATAGAAGAATCAACACCTGTACCTATATTTGCAACACAATCAGAGTGATGTGCAGAGGAAATCTCCTCACAAATACTACACACAACAACAGAATCAACACAAGTACAATTACAAGAACCAAGATCAAAATCAAAAAATTAGAAAGTAAATCAGAAATATCTACACTATCTACTACAACATCAATGATATCAACAAGAAAAATAGAATGCTCCTATACAGGATGTCTCATGGCCTCAAAAATGTTAAGCTGGACAACGTCAGCACCAAACTCCATGGAAAGAGTTCCTGCATGCACATCAATTTTGGTCCTGGCTGTCATCAAGAATGGTCTCCCTAGGATCAATGCGGAACCATGGTTGAAAGACTCATTGTCCATATCCAAAATGTAAAAATCTGCAGGAAAAATTAAATCATTAACTTGCACCAGCATATCTTCAATAACTCCAAGTGGAAGCGCAACACTCCTGTTGGCTAAGTGAATGACAACACCAGTGGGTTTCAAATCACCAAGATGTAGTGATTTGTAAATAGATGTAGGCATGACATTAATTGAGGCTCCAAGGTCACGCATGACATCTGCAAAAGTACAATCTCCAATGGTGCAAGGGACAGTGAAAGTGCCAGGATCCTTGCACTTTTGTGGCAAGGTGGATGATGGAATGAAAGCATCAGTTTTGCCCTGTATAAGTGCAAAAACATTTTTACCCATCTTCACTTGCTCATTTCCTTTCATCTTCCTCTTTTGGGTGAATAAACCCTTCAAGAAGTTTGCATATTTTGGAATCTATTTGATGGCATCAAGAAGAGAATGTTGACTTCCATCCTCCTGAAAGTCTCAAGCAGATAAGAATCAAACTCCACTTTCTTTTCAGAAATGGATCTAGAAGGAAAAGGTAGAGGAATATGGGTTGGTGTAGAATCTATTTTGGCACCATCATCAATTTTAGCTCCAGCATTTGTTGGATTTGGAAGCTCCGTACCACTCCTCAAGGTAATAGCACTCATATTCTTCGGATTAATAATTGGCTGTTCTAGAATATTTCCAGAACCTTGTTGCTACATCTGGTTGACAATTGTAGCTAACTGTCCAATCTGAGTCTGCAGGTCTTGGATGGTGGCGTTGACATTTTGTTAAAAATGAATGTTGTTGGTTGTCATTTGCTTCATCAAGTCCTCCAACGAAGGTCTAGAACTGGTCTGCACAGGTTGTGCAGGTGTAGGTGCAAGCTGTTGGAATTGTGGCTATTGTCTGAACAGGGGAGCTTGGCAATTGCTGGTGAAGGGTTGATATTGCTGCTGTTGAGGTCTGAATGACTACTGTTATTGTGTTGGACTAGAACCATACCTCAAATTTGAATGATCTCTCCAACTAGGATTATAAGTGTTAGAGTAAGGATTATATTGTTGTTGTGGTCTGAATGGCTGTCCAGGTTGTATGGCAGAAACGTCAACAACTTGTTCTATTTCTTAGAGAGTGGGACATGCATCTGTTGGATGATCAGGTGCACAACAAATACCATATAGCCTTGGTTGATTAGCTATCATCACATTTTGCTATTGACCAATGGAAAGTTGTCTCACAAGGGATGTCAATTCTGTCAGCTTATTCTCCAACCTCTGATTATCAGCAACCATAGAAACATAAACTTCATTTGCAGCAGCCTTGGATGTTGCAGCACCTCTAGTACCAAAATTGTTGATAATATTGGCTGCCATGTTAGAAATCAACTGTCTTGCAGCAAGATGAGTCTTGTCCATCAAAGCGCCTCCACTGGATGCATCTATCATACTCTTGTCCATCAACATCAAGTCTTCATAAAATTATTGAATCAATAATTGCTCACTGATTTGATGGTGAGTACAGTTAGCACACAACTTGTTGAATTTTTCCCAGTATTCATACAATGTCTTTCCAGGTAGCTGCCTTATACCACAAATTTCTTTCCAGATGGATGTTGTTCTGGATGTAGGGAAGAATTTCTCCAAAAATATTCTCTTCATATTTGTCCAAGTGTTGATAGGATCTGGTTGAAGGTACAACAAGTCCTTAGCCACACCATCTAGAGAGAATGAAAATGCCTTCATCTTCACATAGTCCTCATGAATGTCATGTGGTCGCATGGTGGAACACACTACATGAAACTCCTTAAGATGCTTGTGCGGATCTTCACCTGCAAGACCATAAAACTTTGGTTGCAAATGGATCAGTCCAGACTTAAGCTCATAACTAACCTCAATCTCAGGATATTGAATAGACCAATGTTGATAAACAACATCAGGTGTAGCAAATTCCTTAAGAGTTAGGTTGTTATCAGCCATTGTATCAACAAAAATTCCAGAATCAAGTTGTTCAAAATTAGAAATAGACTCAAAAATAGAAGACTCAGAAGACACTACACTACTATCTAGAACTACACTATCAAATTCATCTAGACCACTATTATTTATGCTCAATCTGTGAAATGTCCTATCTATCTCAGGATCATATGAATGCAAATCACTTGGTTTGAACCTAGTTATACACAGTTCAACTCATAAGGGACAAAAATCACAGAAATCACAAAAATATCAGCAACTACTCTATCAGTACATTATTCATAATATCTACTGAAATTAAATAGAAAACGAAAACTGCCCCAAACAATTTTTAAAAAATTTAAAAACACCACAGTAAATGTCTATAAATCATGCTTGATTTTTGTAATTTTTTTTTATGATTTTTAAAAATCATGAAAACACAAAATAAATTCAAAAGTGGCCTAGATAATTGAATTTGGCAATTTGGACCCCAGATGACCATGTTTGTCCCTTACACGGTAAAAATGATGTATTAATTTTCTCCATATTCTGGTAAATTTTTAGCTCATTCTGAGATAGTTTGCTGTGAAATGACCAGAATGCCTCTGCGCTAAACACATAAACTATGCTAAAAATCCTACATAGAGGTTGAATTTGCCAATTTTGACCCACATCTTTTGCCTAGAATGAGGGATAAACTTTGGACACTAAGTTTCACAGCCAAACTCCACAGGACAGATCAGTTATGGACAACAAATTGCAACACAACACAACTCCTCTCTCTACTACTACTATATTTTTTCCTCTATTTTCTCTGTTTTTTTTATGTTTTTGCACCACTAGTTCTTCAAACACACTTTATAACAAACAAAAACAACAATGCAAATATGTAAGAAAGTGCAATTGTGTAGCAAAATGTAAATATGCAGTGAATGCAATTTTTTTTTTATCTAATTATGAGTGAATTAAAGTTAGCACACAATGAACCGTGTCCCTGGCAACGCGTCAGTTTTGATAATCGATGTCGCATCATTTCAAAACAATTAAACTATGCCAATTCTGTAGCACGTGATTAACCTAGGTTGACTCAGAGACACGATCAATTTGGTTCGAACTTCAATTCACTAATAAACAATAGAGGATTTTTGTCGAATAGTTTGTAGGCAATGAATAAAAATAGCGAAAACACAAACTACAATTGAAGAAAACTATAAAAACTGAGAAAATTGGAAAGAGATATTGTAAAATAGATTAAAGAACATCAATCCAATTCACCAAACCAAGCAATGCAAATTATCATAGTCCTCAGATAATGATCTTGTTATGAAAGTTCATTCAATTTCATTAAAAGCAGTTTAATCGAATTAACTCCTAAATTAATTGAAACCATAAACCTAATTGAAATATCATCCAAATAATCTATGAACATTCACACAGAAATTGAAATACCAAATCAGAACTCAAATTCTCCTTGCTTGGACTGGATCCTTGGATTGATTGATTGTTTAGCCTTCCATGATCTTCATCAGTGGAAGAGCCACAAAATTAGTGCAAGAAAATGGAAGAACAAAAATGAAATGAAACATAAAGCTGAAGAACAATGAAGAACATTTGAGAGAAAATGAGAGAAAAGGTTTTAATTCTGAAAAATTCTAAAAGAAAATACAAATTTTGTTTTTGCTGTGTCAAATTCTAAATGACTAATTGCAATAAAATATAGTGACTGAGTCAGTAGGAAAGGATGGGCCATGATTAGGCCCATCTAATCTAACTAATTACTAATTATGCCAATTCGCAGCCCAAAACTCAACGTTTAAAGCCTAAAATGACCCTCAAAATGACAGAATTGGCCTCAGCTTATCTCTAACAAAATTATAGATCTTTTCCTTATCTTTTCAGGGACTACTCATATGCGTCATTTGGAATATTGTAGAGCTTTCTAGGTCCTACACAAGGAAGATAGGTCAAATAAGCAAACCGAAAATAAGCAACAATTATAAATTAAGCCCACTTGTTTGCCTAAGCCAAAAACTGAGTTAGAGTAAGAAAATAAAAGCCCAAGAGAAGTCAAATAAGCTAAGAAGAATAGAAAAATATTAAATTAAAAACACTTAATCATGTATTGCCATGTACTTTTTTTTGATGTGGAATTATCCACTTGAGGAGCCACAATGATGGTGACCCTAAGGATCGATGAGGGTTAATCCCCTTTCTCTCTTATTTATGTGTGCGCTTAACGAAAGAGGCTACATGATCGGGAGTTCAATATGGATCGGTATGCATCACGAGGAAAAGGAAAAGAATGGATAAATATGCAAGTGGCGAATGCGTGTTAGAGTTAGAGAGACGGTTAAGTGTCCTCTAATGTCTATTCACATGTACCAGTGCAACTGTTGTTCGAGGATTGACACTTCTCATCAAGAAGGATAAGTGATGAATCGTTAGAAGAGAGGTTGATGACATATAGTAGGTATACTAGGGAATGGTTTAAATGGTTCAAAGGAACCTAAGGGAATATTGAGTTGTGATAACTTGACTAAGGGTTATCACTTGACATTCTTGATGAGAATGGAGCCATAACCATGGTTGGTGAGAGTGCCATGTAATATGTACCGACATGGGATGTGTCCTCCCAATCGTCATCCATATGTTTTGTAAGACCATTAAGGCTTAGGAGGCTTAATGGCAATGTTTGCATAAGACCATCAATGCCAGTGGGGCTTAATGGAAGTGTAGACCGAAGATGTGATAATGTGTGAGATAGATATGTGGACTAGGATACCATGAGCGGTGTTTGCTAATGAACCACACATGATAGTTGTGTAGGTTGCGTGTAGGACCTTGATGTTCATTATTTGTGGCTAACGAGGGAACGAAGACTCACTCTCATGTTTTACCATTTTTTAGAGATTGAAGGATGACCTTGTGCAAGTGACAGAGATGGTGTGAAAGTACTACAACAAATGCATTGGTGCAAAGGTCATGACAAGTAAAGAAGAGAATCTTCCTTAGGATGCCTCGTGTTTTTAGCTTGGGATGGGTTTTTATTTCATTGTTATAGTTTGAGTCATTGCTTTGACTTCTAACCTTTTCCTTGTATAAAGAAAGGGGTAGACTAGGGTTTCATTATTATGATGTATTGTTTCTCTACATGTGACTCAAATGTGTAATTATTTATTTCCATGACTTAAGCGTATATTCTTTTTGGTGTAATAAAATGGTTCCAAGGTAGAATTGAGAATGTATAAATAATGGAGCTTTAAAGTGTTTTAGTGATTCATTGTAGACCTAATGCTTTATGAACTAAATTGTTTTACTAAGAGGATATTTTGCAAAAAAAATTAAAAGTGCTTTCAAAAGGATGCTAAATTAATTAGGATGGTCTTTTCTAAAGTTAAGAGTAATGATGTTTTAAAGTAAAAAGAGAACAAATATTGTCACATATTAAGGGTTATTTTATAATCAAGTTTTAAATAATTGTAAATAATACAAATAAATAGTAATTTAGGATATTACATGCTCCATTGCCATTCATATCTGCATTCTTCACTCTAAAAGAGTAGGCAAATTGGTCAGTAAAGCATTGCCTTCACCAGTGATTAGAGATGGAATCATTTTTTAAATAAGATCCTTGGGCAAACAACAATTATCAGACACATAAATCTGAGAAAAAAAAAAGATAAGATCTTCTATTCCATGTCTTCTGATTTATCAAGGATAATATCTCCCTTTTACGCAAAATCGACATATATTTGGAAGTTCAGTGAATCATAATCCTTTTGTGAAAATAAGCAGTCTTTTGATCCCCCTGACTGTGCCAAGTTATTCTCAGTGTTTCTTTCCATAAAGTTTCTTGGAAACCAATTTGGAGATCATTAATTTGAGCCTTTAGTTCCTGATCCCATAGGCTATTAGAAATCATCAACAGAGCTTTGAGCATTAGAAACAAGTGCATGGACATCACCAAAAACAATATAATTTCATGCGCGCAATTCAGATTTGAGCATTTTAAGTTTTTCCCTCAAAATAAACATGGGACAACCAATAACCTTTTTTTGCCAAATCCCTTTCACAACTTGCAAGCAGTGAGTATGATCTGACTACATCTGCATGAATTTAAAAGGAGATGGTGATCTGAATGCATTTTTGACAGAGTGAAACAAGATATCAAGTTCTAAAAGGAAAATCTTTCTGCATTCTAAGACAGTTATAGGCTACAACCGTCTTAGAAAGTGACATTCTAAGATGGTTCATAACCGTCTTAGAATATCACTTTCTAAGATGGTTTTTTTTCCTATAACCGTCTTAGGATTCATGGTTGATATTCTTTTTTTATTTTTTTCCAGCATTCAAAGACGATTATAGTCAGTAACCGTCTTTGAATGTCACATTCAAAGACGGTTGTGGAGTAGAACCGTCTTCGAACGGTGCATTCTAAGATGGTTTTTTGCCCAGCCGTCTTAGAATTCATCCTTGAATTATTTTTCGCAGCATTCTAAGATGGTTGTAGTCTGGAACCGTCTTAGAATATAGCATTTAAAGACGGTTATATGGAAGCGCCGTCTTCAAATGTGACATTATAAGACAGTTCCTGACTATAACAGTCTTAGAATGTCACATTCAAAGACGGTTATAAGCTACAACCGTCTTAGAAAGTGACATTCGAATACAGTTATAGTCAGGAACCATCTTAGAATGTAGCATTTAAGGATAGTTTTTTTTGCCTATAACCATCTTAGATTTGTGGTTGATATTTTTTTTCCAGCATTCGACGATGGTTTTTGATTTAAAAACATATTAGATTGTAACCTTTCAAAGACAGTTTACATTTCAAAATCGTCTTAGAAGCCAGTTTTCATAAATTTTTCAATTTTTTAATAATTAATCAAAATAACCAGAAATTGCATGTCACATAAACCTTATAATAATATAAGTCATAAAAATTCATAATTCCACTGCTAAGTATTAGGCATTCAAACCTTATAACAATAACAAATTTAAAGTGTATATTCCATGTTGTCCATGATGAAAACCTTACAAGAGTAAAATCCAATATGTGAACTTAACTATGATCTATGTTTTAGCAGGTATGCTTTTCACAACATTCAATTTCCAGCACTATCACAAGTAACCACATAACATAAAATATGAACCAACTGTCCTTCTTCTCAAATGATTCTCCAACCCTGCATACAAATTAAAAAAATATTTAATTTGAAAAGTTGTATCATAAAGCAAATTGAAAAGATAGATTGATGTCCACTCTCAGACCATAACCATTCAAAAGAAAAAAAATACTGCATTGCACATATACAACAACGCAAAGAACATAAACACTTTCAAATGGGTGACCAAGTTCCCATGTACAAAACTTAATGTCATAATTTTCTGTATAATTCACACTAAATATTCACTTTTCAAGTAAATTGAATATCCAATAATTATATTCTGTGTTACACCTGCTAAAATTGTAATCTGATTATGGCTAAGGTAAGTAATGATGCTTTACACTGCTAAAAGAAAATAAAAAAGCTCCTGGCCATAATTTTTGTTTAGTTATAACATACGAGTATCATGCTACAAATGATCAGAAAGACATCAATTATAAATTTTAATCATGCTAGAACTTGTTTAAGACTGAAATGGCTGTGTTCTTTTGGACAACTGAAATGCAAAATGGAAAGGCTTGTCTAAGGGATATAATCTATCGATACATAACGGCATACCAATTGTCGCCTGAATGTCTCCTTGATTGCCAGGATCTTTCTACAGATCACAATACTCTGGATATAGCTAATAGAATTGAGGCTACTATACATGTATGGAAGCTGAAGGACCATAAGAAACATCTAAGTTTAGCAAAATCTAGACGATTTTGGGGTGGAAAGGTGAAGGGACTTGTTGCTGACGGTGAGAAGAACAAGAACAATTTTCTTGCCCAACGGGCAGAGACACTTCTAGAAAGCTTGAAACATAGATTTCCAGGGCTTCCTCAGACTGCACTAGATATGTCCAAAATTCAATACAATAAGGTATGTTAATTTCCCCCTCAATCCTTAGTTTGGATTGAACTCATAATTTGTTCAGTTCATCTACAAGATGTGGCCACTGCTTGGAATATATGGTTACTATCTAAGCCTTTGTGTGAAGGCATTGGCTATGTGGAATATTTATATGATGCCATGAATTTCTATTGTTAGTGCGAGTTATTTCAAACCTTTTAGCAAGCATTCCAAGGTAAAATCCTGATAATGGTTTAAAGAACTATTGGGGTTTCTTTGCACAAGTATAAGTTTCAGAATATGAAGGATTTGCTGAGATTAAATGCTTGATAATTTCGACGCAAAATACATACTAGTATTTTCTTGATTTCATTGTGCACATTGACGATTGATTGTAGCATTTTTCAGTGTACGGTTTCTATCAATATTTTAATTTTTTTTATCTTAGTTGTTCCTACAATACACATGACAGGTTGCATAAATGTTAATTTACTTGAAAAATATCATAATTAAAAATGTCTGTTGTTAGGGACTAAAATGACCGGTAATTGTAATTTCAGGACTAATTAGATGATTAACTCAATATGAAAAGCTAGTTATTTTCCTAAAAGACTCATCCAATTGAGATGAATGTCAAGATATTTCTAGAAATAATATATGTTCATAAAATATACTCATCTTAACTCGTACAAAAAATTTGATGCAAGGAGTTAAAATCACTCATCGGGGATGGGAGCCACATCGTTTCCTTGATGAAGAATCCATGCAAAAGCAAGTTGTTAAGGTGTATATTTTGATACTTTGCTGCCAACTTTTCTATCCTACAATATAAGATTTTTTTTTCTTGACAAAGTTCTCCTCTTGTAACCTTGGCTAAATTGCGTGGCAGAAAGAGATGTTGATGAACTATATTGAACAAAACAAACTGTCATTAGAATTCATCAAGAAAGGATCATTTTCACACCAGAAAACTGTCTGAAGGCACACTTTCTATCATAGCCTTGCCACCAAAAAATCCACGGGAGGGGGGGTCTGTAAGGTATTATTTCAATTCCAAGTTCCTTGTAAGTGTTGCCACCAAAGTCATTTAATGAAGATTCATGAAAGACATGGAAAAACACTAACTTAGGAAATGAAAGAAATTACTTAAACATCTATACACAAATTAAAAAGGTTTCAATTCAACCAAGTAAAACTATTTATTAAATTAAAGTGTATATGTCTACAATTTTTTTTAAAAAGGGCTAAAATACACTTGTGATTCATGATCATTCCCTAAGTTTAAAAGGTTCCATTTTGTTTTCTTAAAGTCTCTCTGTAAAACCAAGTTGATCTTTGGATGACATGGCAAGATGTAAACAAATCAACAAACTTAATATATGGTTTGTGACTGGGAAGTAGGAAACAAAGTAACCCAATTGCACAGTGTAATGCCCGACCACTTGCATGATCAATGACTGTCCCCACATACCAACACAAGACTTTTTAGCGTGCTTTGTCCTCACTCACACACTTCCTGAGAAACTTCCTAGGAGGTCACCCATCCCAGAATTGCTCCAAGTCAAGCATGCTTAACTATGGAGTTCTTAAGTTATGAGCTATCGAAAAGTAGATGCACCATGTTGGTATAGGTAGTACCTATTATTTCCTTTAAGTTATCCTCAACTGTAGTACCCCTCTCGCTGGAAGCCTGTCAGCAGCCGCTCCTTGTCCGTGCCTCATTACACTGACTATCACTCCCGACCCTCGTCAACGCCCGGGCTATTACATGCCCACCACTTGGTTCGTCCTTGAACCACACCGTACTGGTACAGAGGCCCTGCTCTGATACCACTTGTAACGCCCGACCACTTGCAGGATCAATGACTATCCCCACATACCAACACAAGACTTTTCAACGTGTTTTGTCCTCACTCACACACTTCTTGAGAACTTCCCAGGAGGTCACCCATCCCAGAATTGCTCCAAGTCAAGCATGCTTAACTGTGGAGTTCTTAAGTTATCGGCTACCAAAAAGTAGATGCACCTTGTTGGTATAGGTAGTACTTATTATTTCCTTTAAGTTATCCTTAACTATACAGTCTCATACCTGCATAGCCTCTGGATCCCTATCGTTCGGGTGTGTATTCGATTCATTCATGTACCCCTCCCACTGGAAGCCTGCCAGGAGCCGCTCCTTGTCCGTGCCTCATTGCATCGGCGATCACTCCCCTCCCTCGTCAGTGCCCGAGATGTTACACACATCGAACAACATGTGCTCTCCTAGTTGTATCAGGAATAGCTTCTGATAAATTTTAATTCCAATGTACCTTATCCTTCCCTATTGGACCAGCTTTTTCAGCTCTCCCATCTGTCATTCAAACAAAGCCATATATCAAATTATCCTCAAACTCAAATGAAGAAGAGAAGAAACAAAAAGTGTTTATTGGCACCACTCACAGTGTCCTCAATGGGTACATATATGTGATAAATGCCATATCTTAGTGAAAATCGGATTGCATTTGAAGCATTTATCTTGTGTTTTAACTAAGAATATCTGTCAAAATTTGCCCTAATCTAGTTAGTTTATGTTAAACACTTAGCATTTATGTTTCTCAAAGATTCATCCAACTTTCCTTTTTATTTTGCTAGCATTCGTGACATTCCGGAGCTTCCGTAAATTTAAAGCAAGCAAAAATGACTAAAAGAAGCAGACCTGGGAGGTGCAGAAAGCAAATCAGACCCAAAAATGACTCAGAACAGCAAAACTGGGGGTGCAGAAAGCAAAATCAGGCCCAAGACCCTTCTGGAAACACTTTAACTCGCCCAGGCGAGTGAATATAGTGTATTTTGCTCGCCTGGGCGAGCAGAAACTGCAAATGGGCCTCCAATTGGCCAAGTGGACGTGCAACTTGGGCTGCAAGTTGGTTTTAGCTCGCCTGGGCGACCAAAACATGCATAAAATGGTCGCCTGGACGACCAAACTTGAGCAGATTCACCCCTATAAATAGCCATGCACCCCAAAGGCAAAACTACACTTCTTCAATCCCTTCCATTCCATTTTTCTTCTCTTCCTTGCTTCTTCTAAGCTTTTTCTATAGTTTAGGTTCTTAAATATTAGTATTAGGTAGGTTAGGAAAGTGAGAGAAGTGAAATTTAGTGTGGAGACTCTGCCGGAAAGAAGCGGTGATGGGGCCCTTTATCAATTCTTCTCTTAAGGAGGTTCTCTCCATGCTTGGTTAGTTTTTCTAATGGATTGGATGTAATCTTCTACTTTTAAGTATTTCTTTTGATATTTATTTCTGCATAAGTCTTTCTATTTATTATTGGTAAATTTATTCCGTACTTAACGCTTGATACTACTTGATCACTAGTACCACGAACTTAAACTCGAAGTGAGACTGAGAAGTAATCTTACGGTTTGAAATGAATAAATTTACTCTTTACGTTAGGTTGCTAGACATAGAGCATAACGTTTAGATTGCAAATAAACACGCGAATATAATCGTAACGCTGGGATATTTATTTCATATGCGAGAAATCGATATTTGATAAATATTCTTAGAATTCTCAAATGCGAGACATCGATTTGGGGTGATTTTACATGTGCATCAATAATAATAGAAAATAACTTATGCATGGTAATATTAATTGAATACTAAGGGTATGAACGATGAAATCCAATCCTACGTCCTTAACTTAATCAAACACATTCTATTAGTTTTCGTAATCTTCCGTAATTATCCGTAATCTTTCATAATCTTCCGTATTAAGTTTATTATTTCCGTTTCTTCTAAATTTTCATCATTTCTGTTAATCCGCAACTACATGAAGCTCTGTTCACACTCAGTGTACATAAACTATTAAACTGTTAAGCTTTATTTGAATTAACTGAGTAGCACAAGTCCCTGTGGAGACGAACTTTTATAAATTTTGTAACTTACAACGACAATTGGTACGCTTGCCAAAAGTCTAACAATATGTCAACACGGTGCTGATACATATTCAGGGGCTTGCTTGGGTTGCTAGTGCACGAGTATGCTTTTGTGCTTGCTTGGAAGAATGAACCAATCATAACACAGAAAAATCCAATCGTAGTACATGTCTATAAATGGCAACATAATGTATTTAATTTGCATACCATTGGGAAAATCCAATCACAATACATGTCCACAATCCAATCACAATAGAAATAAAATTCATTATTACCTTGTCATATGAGTTTGTGAAGCAAGTTCTGATAGTGATGACTAGTGGGGCAGTAGGTTGTTGCTTCGAATGTGTTGGCATGGCATCATTGGTGTATATATATGTTGGCATGGCATGGGAATCTGCGCCTAAACAAAGACCTGCAAAGTAGCCACATTTCTCGCACAAAATACCACGTATATATATATTGGATACAAATTGATGAGGAATTGTAATAAACATGAATACATTTACATATGTTTTTATATCCTCCAATAATTGTCACAAAGACAGCCTATTAACATACAAATAATGTCAATCCAAATCATACACCATCATAACCTGCCTACAATGGTTGTTTCTTAAATTCTAACAAACATTCTACCCATTTTTTCCTTATTGTTGTAATGTCCTCCATGTCTAACGCTGTGCAATCAGTAAATCACTGCATGAATAAGTAGGTATACAATCCAGTTAATTACATGTAAACCACTTAGGAAAATAGTTTCCAAATAAACAAATACCGTAATGGGTTCAATTTAGCATACCTTAGTCCATTCATTCTTCAAACCCCCACTCACTATGTTCCACATCCAATGCATTATGTAATATGTGATAACCCTAAGTTAGGGGATTCACATCAGAAAACCCTGTAGAGGGTGTGGCGCTGGTAGCGCTAGGACTGGCGCTGATGGCGCCAGAGCCTCTGGAAGTTGACGCTCAGGGCGTCAATGTCACGCTGAGGGCACCAGAGGTTTTCCAGCTCGCACGGATAGCGCCATAGGTGGCGCGGATGGCGCGGTTAGTGGCCTGGAAAACCAGATTTCCCTGGAATTCCACGCGACCAGCGCCAGGTGTGGCACTGATGGCGCTATAGGCAGGGAAGGAATGGCGCGGGTGGCGCCAGTTTGGCGCGGTTAGCGCCAGAGGTTCTGGAAGTTGACGCTGGGGGCGTGGGAGTGGCGCTGGTGGCGCCATCTGAACCGCCTTATTGGCGCGGTCAGCGCGGGATCTGGCGCGATCCGCGCCAGAGCTCGGGCAGGCAGAGTATAAGAGGGCAGTCGCGATTTTAGAAGAAGAAACCCTCTTCTTCTTCATCCCTCAGCCCCAACCTCCATTATTGATGCAACCAAGCTTCCTAGGACCTTGTTTGCTAACCTAAACACTTTCCTGTGACCTAGAAACGTGTTTTAACCGATTGAAAGCCAAAAACCTTCATCAATTCCTAAGATTTGAGCAAAATCCAATCCCTCAGAGAAACCTCAGAAACTTGAGTGTGGGCGAGGACCAGAGGCGCAGAACGGACGACAGAGCTTAGGAAAGCTGTCCTCCAGCCTTGTGGGTCGCCACTGAGGTAAGAAACATGAGTTTCTTCGGTTGATTTTGC
>PYAF01001930.1:132070-149446 GCA_007407185.1 Glycine tomentella
TGTGTTTTTCAGATACTTAGGTTAGGCTATACTAAGTTCTTTTCCAAAATTTCTATTAATATTTCTAGAAATTCTAATTCGTGATTTCTTATCCACTACTTTGTTTATAATGTATTTTCTAACAGTATATTGGCTCTTCCTTCAGTCCCTACAGTATTCTCAACATTATCGGGTCATTTTGAGGGTAAAGGGTATTTTGGTCATTTCGCAAAATATCTAGGGGCGTTTTCGTCATTTTTCCTTAAACGAATTCTTTGTAACAGAAATAAGTTACTGAGCAAAATCTAACAAATATTTTCTTAAAATGAGGGTGTTACAAACCACAATCGTTCATATTCATTGGATCACCAGGTTGTTTCTCTCCATAATCTTTGATTGTAATTCGTTTTTGCAATTACTGTTATTTGATGTTATTGTAAAGAGTTCTTTGAAGCTTGTTCTAGAGTAGAGTTCTTTAGGGAAGAACAGAGTAGTGTTCTCTTGTTCTTGATCATTGGGAGTCTAATAGGGTTTTCGATTTCTATTATTTATCTAGGGTTGATAAAGAGAGATTGTTGTAAAGCTTGTAAGAACTGAATTTTATAATAGTGGAACTCTAATCTAGTGTTGATTAGAAGAAACTGGATGTAGCTTCTCTTGAGAAGTGAACCAGTATAAATTGCTTGTGTTGATTTTCTTTCTCTATCTCTATAAGTAATCTTGTTCATTTGTTCTTGGTGTTATTATCGTTACTCAACAAGTTCTATTTTGAGCTATTGATTTCTTGTGCTGGGTAATTTGATTGATTAAAAGCTTTCTTGGTTTAAAAGTGATTAAGATCCTTTGACTCTAATTTTATAAATAATTTTAAAAGACCAAGTTTAAACCAATTCACCTCCTCTTGGTTATTGTGGGTATTCCTATTGTTTTCAATTCACTTAGAACTAACTTCTAAAGCTTTGGGAGTATTGGGTATTTTGCAGAATTGAATTCTAAAAGCTTATTAAAATCAAAGACCCATAAGCTTTTGATAGAAAAATAGTTTTAACAGAATATATTCGATTAAATCGTAAGTATAATTGATTAATTCAACATATGTAATCGATTAATACATTATTTAATCGATTAATCTGTTCTTGAGCTTTCTGGAAATTTTTCACTAAAAATTTAATCGATTAATGCGTGATGTAATCGATTAAGACAGATAAGATCAAAATTGTAAATAAGCTTTGGTAATCGATAACACCTTACTGTAATCGATTAAGGCAGACTCTTCATTTTAAACAAAATGAACTAAGTAATCGATTATGATTTTCTGTAATCGATTAACACAGATAGACACATTTTGAAATAACTCTTGGTAATTGATTACATAAGGGAGATAATCGATTAAAGTGTTCAACATGGCTTTTCCAGAAATAAATACAAGCATGTAATCAATTACATACCAGTGATAATCAATTAGAGTAGTGCATAAAGTGATTTTTCCAAAACATTAAGCCATGAGGTTTTCTTTGTAAATGCAAACATTTTATGCAATGCAAGGATCACTAGGCTATGAACTTGAACCACTTAGACAATTACAAATACCATCAAAATGATTGGGCATGTAAAAAAGCTAAAACTCCAAGCCATCCTTGTTTCAATCTTCTTGCAGCTTCCTTTAAATCCAACAAGCACGTCTATCCCATTGTGTATCATTTGAGACTCAGAATCCATATCCCAAATATGTACTTGACTGATCCAGAAACCTATTATTCATCATTTAAGATCAAATATGATATAGTTAGGGATATATATAGGACATCAGTTATGATTAATAATTAAGGAAAAATGACACTGAATGGCCCTTTACTTACATATTCCATAACTGTAGTATAGAAATGTTTAAATATTTGTCACCGACTATAATTTCATTGAGATCTGAATATTTTACAAAGAAGGATGTTTCCACATTCGCAACTCCACAGGCCTGTGGTAAACATCATACATGTTCTTCATCAATTCATCCAACGGATCCACTGGAATCACCTTAGTCGACCTTTGTGGAGCTTTAACTATGTTTTTTGAGGAATTCAGTGCATCCTATTTGTTCAAATAAGACATATTTGAACAAAATGTCATTGAGGAAAATTTAATATTTTAATATATTATGTAAGAATGGGAAAACACAAATGTATACCTTTTGAGATATTGGTTTGATCAATCGTGTGGGCCAAGCGACGAACGTCTGAAGTGTATCTTTCACATAGTTAATCTCTGACAACGGTAATGGAACCTTTGCATCGCCATCATATATTGTTTCAACACCGACTCTTTTGACATCATTTGCGTAATCCACATTGTGAATTGTGGACGTTCCTTCGTGAACTTTTCCCAATGCCACTAGCTTTGTAAACCCATCACAATCAATGTACAACCCCATACATTGCACCACAACAGTATAATCTTCTTCAACAGATGGATTGACTGCTATTTCATCACAACTTCCCTTTGTGCTAACACGAGCAACTAATTGTTGTATATGTGCGTCGACTGATGGTGTATCTTGTGCTGCCATTTGGGTTAACTCAATCTTTACGGCTTCCTTCAATTCGACATTCATCTTGTCCTCCAATTCCTGCTTAAATTTCTTAAAATTGTGTTTATATTCTGCCTCTACTTCTCTCCTACATTCTTCCTTTACATTTTTAATGATACCTGCCAACTGTTCGGGGTTGATGGATATAGATGAAGTGCTTGAGGCATGTGATGCGTGTCCAAAGTATTGCCTGATGGTGACACATGTCCCTACAGCACAAACCTTACCGGGGGCTCCGGTCATCCAAGGGCAGCATTTAAGAGGTCTTGTTGACCATGAGGAACAAAGCTGCCTTATCTCATATGTTCTTCTAAATAGTCCTGCAACCATGAAGATACAAAATATCATTTCATTCAGTATGTCTGCATGATCAATATAAACGAACATAGGTTGAATTAGCTCACCATTTTATCGGATATTTCTTGTACGATGTTGGATGTCATTTGCCATATTTTTTGGTGCAGGCAATCCTCCACTTGAGATGTCTAGGAATTGGAGATGGAGGGTTATCGACCATTGATGAATGCTCAGTATTCATTGCATCTTGTTGTTGTTTCTTGATTTATTTCCTCCATAAGCTTCTTCTCAAGCAAGTCATAACCCCCACAAGACAGTACATGGGAGCACTCATTAAATTTTTGTATTTCCTGTGCCTTTTTCCTAATTCCCTATCAACGTGTGAAAACAAAATCAGTTTATCGACTCTAATAGGCTGCAATGGTTTACAAATTTAATCCAATACATTAATATAATCACAAATTACCTGCCAAGTAGGTGTTTTTCACCTAGCAACAAATTCCTCCCAAGTTTGTGCATCTATACCATATTTCAATGAAGGCTCCTGTTGAATTTCGCTATCTTGATCAGCATATATGTACTTAGTGGTTAAGGAAGACTTGAATTGTCTCCATCTAGTGGCAACCGAGGACATGACCTTCTTCTTGGCTTTTGCTGCTTCAGGGATATCAAATCTCGCATGCATTGCAACACAAAATGTTACAATTAAACAAATACACATTATGTAGTTAAATATTATTGTAAGAAACATGTTCAGTATTCATTTTTACCATAATGTCGTCCCATTTGAGGTCCTTCAACAATTCTGGAACGTTGTTCCAAGTAGAATGGATAATAGGTACTTTTTCTCTTGCCACTACACTAAGATAGCTGTGGAATTTTTCCTTGTGTGGCCCAACTGCCTTCCCACTTCCAGGATTTACGTTAACCATTGGCCTTGGGTGAGCAAAGCTTCTAACAATCAAGCTTCTTAGGCGGGTCGATTGTATACTTTTCCTAAACGTCGACTCAGAACAATTATCTTCTGAATGGGGAGGGGACGGTGCGGGGGTGGCCATCACTGTGGAAAAAAAAAACACAAACACCTGTACAAAATCAGTTAAATGTATTAGTATTACAACATTAACCCTCGATAAACGTATTTAGAACAATTAATTCAAAAACATATAACAAATCAATAATTTGCTTTGGTATGAAGCAGTTATATATTGTTGTTCTCCTATAAACCTTCATCGTGATCATTTCGATTTGCATGTTCATGATCAACGACATTGTCTTCATCTAAGGACGACATTCTAGTTGAGAAAACAGGTATTTCACAAATGTCAAGTGCTGCATCATCAAGTAATTGATGAATCATTGTAGATGTTCTTCCTTGTAAAACCACTGAATATCTTGAATCACACGGATCTTGGATGGAAAACACCTGTTTTGCTTTCTCTCCCATGATGAAAGGTTCATCCTTGTACCCGACCTTATCAAGTTCTACCAATGTAAATCCCATACGATCTTGATGCACAACGGTGTTTCCATTAACCCACTTACACATAAAAATTGGAACTTGGAATGCACTATAATCAAGCTCCCATATTTCTTCAATAACTCCAAAGTATGTCATCGACGCTCTAATTGGGTTGTTATCAGATGCACCATAAAAGTGTTCTGAATCAGCGTCAACACTAACGCCACTATTTTGAACAGTACCTTTTTCATCTTGCGACTTTGTGTAGAAGGAGTAGTTGTTGATATCATACCCCTTCCAAGTGGGTACATTCAAATTCAGACCAACAACAAACAATCGTAATGTTGAGGAAGCATTGTCATCACTCAAGATATTTGCCTTAAACAGCTAATGAAAGTTATATTATGTAGTTGCAAAACCTTCATCATGTTCATTTTTGGGTGAGTTTGGGCCACATGTTGTTTGTGAGTTTCTATGAAGGGCACAACCTCAGGTGTGCTATTAAAACATACAAATGAGTTTGTGAAACATCGTCTCTATTCTTGGTTACAACATTGAACCCTTGTGTACCCTTTCCCTCACGTGACTGGTCATGACAACTTGTTGGGATTCCAACACGTTTACCTGTGACAATGTATTCAGAACAAAACTCAAAACATTTTTCCACAATGTACCTTTCAACAATGGATGCTTCAGGTCGGTATTAATTCTTAGTGTAACCTTTCAAGACCTTCATGTACCTCTCAATTGGATACATCTAGTGTAAAAACACAGGGCCGCACAACCTGATCTCCCTAACAAGATGAACAATTAAGTGGACCATTATGTCAAAAAACGATGGAGGAAAAAACATTTCCAATTGACAAAGGATAATAGCTAATCATTCTCCAAATCATCCAATTGTGTCAGGTCAATTACTTTCCTACATAAGGCATTAAACAAAAAACACAACCAAGTTATGGCAACCCTCACTTTGTCAGGAAAAATACCACGAATCGCTACAAGCAATATTTGTTGCATTAGCATGTGACAATTATGATACTTTAACCCAACCAATTTGAGATCATTGACGAAAACAAGGCTCTTGATATTTGAAGAGTATGCTTGTGGGACCTTCACACCCCACAAACATTGACAAAAAGCTTTTTTTCTTTTGTTGACAAAATGTGACATGCTGGGGGCAAATAGGTTTGTCGACCTATACTAATTTGATGTAATTGGTCGTTTATGCCCATCTTAACCAAATCTTGGCGACATTTCAAATAATCCTTCATTTTTCCTTTAATGTTAAGTAGGGTGGCAATCAAACTATCACAGACATTTTTCTCAACATGCATTACGTCTATAGAATGTCTTTAAGATCCCACCAGTATGGAAGATAAAAAAAGATTGACCTTTTTTCCCATATGTTTTTGTCATTAGCATCTTTCTTCTGAGTCTTCCCGAAGATAGTGATGATGTCCTGAACATGATCGTGAACTTGATGTCCACTTAAAGGCTTTGGCACACACTGCTTCTCCTGAGTTCCATAAAAAAAAAATCAATTGGCGATATGGGTGATAAAGGTTCAGAAATCTTGGATGCCTTGTGTAAACAGTCTTTTCTCCATGTTTAAGTTGGATGAAGGATGTGTCTTTCTCACAAACAGTACATGCATAGTGGCTTTCACATTAATCCACTCAAATTACCATATGCTGGAAAGTCATTAATGGTACAAAAAATCATGGCACGAAACACAAAGGTCTCATGTAGATGTGGGTCGAAAACATCAAGCCTGTCTACCCACAATTTTGTTAAGTCTTCAATTAGTGGCGTAAGATACACATCAATATCATTTTTTGGCTGTCTTGGACCTAATATAATCATAGACAACATAATGTATTTCCGCTTTATGCACAACCAAGGAGGGAGGTTGTAAATCATCAACAACACAGGCCAAGAACTATGGTTTGTGCTAAGGTTACCAAATGGATTCATTCCGTCTAAAGCTAGGCCTAGCCTTAGGTTCCTTGGCTCGTTCCCAAAATTTGGATATAAACGATCAATTGTTGCCCATTGTGGAGAATTGGGTAGATGTCAGAGAAGTCCATCAATTTTTCTGCCATGTGCATGCCAAGTAAGATTTTTTGAGTCATCTGCATTAGCAAACAATCATTTAAACCTTGGAATACTTGGAAGACACCAACACACTTTTGCTGGACGAAAATTATTTTTGCTTGAATCATGACTACATTCATCGTCGTTGAGTTTGTATCGCGATACCCACATGTCGGGCAATTCTTCAAATCGAAAAATTCCTTTTTGTACAAGACACAATCATTAGGGCATGCATGCATATTTTGATACTCCATTCCCATAGCATATAAAATCTTCTTGGCCTTGTAATTATTTTTTGGCAAATTATTATCTTTCAGAAGCATTTTCTTTAACAAAAATAGCAATTTCGTGAAGCTTTTGTTATTCCACCCGAATCTTGCCTTCAAGTTAACCAAAGCTTAGATCGTTGACAATCGTGTGAAGGTTGTACAATCTTCATACAAAGGGATCTTTGAATCACCTTGTAATTTGTGATACACAAGTGCATGTGCTTGCTGAAAGTTCTCTTCTCCAAGATCATGTAGCATGTCTTCTATATGATTTGTTGCATCTTCATGAACCTCAGCAGTGTTCTCGACTGTTGGCATGTCTGACAATTCACCATGCCATATCCATTTTGTGTAACTCGGAATGATGCTATGACAGATTAAATGTGTTCTGATGTCATTGATTGATTGTCGTCTCCCATTCATACATTTAACACTGGTCACTAATGCATGGTGCTTTTATCCAAGTAAGATCCATGGTTTGAATTAGCTGTCATTTGCATATTATAAATCTTATATGCATGTAAATTAAAGACTAATAGTCAAAAAGGTGTAGCCCTACCTATTCAGGAAGTTATATTTTATACATGACTCATACATAAAAGTTAAGTATGATTTGGTTAATTAAATAAAATTTCGGTAGCATTTCCCATTGGTCTCCAAGTACAACACATGAAGGCGGTGACTTGTTGTCACCACCTTCATGTATGCACTCGGAGAACAAAGGAAT
Source organism: Glycine tomentella (assembly GCA_007407185.1). Classification (NCBI taxonomy): domain Eukaryota; kingdom Viridiplantae; phylum Streptophyta; class Magnoliopsida; order Fabales; family Fabaceae; genus Glycine; species Glycine tomentella. The sequence goes on from PYAF01001930.1 coordinate 139,483, forward strand.
ATGTTGTAACCGAAATGCATTAAATTAAACAACTCATACTTAACATATATGTACGAGTTATGTATAAAATAATAAACTTCCCAAACTGTCTAAACAGACAATTCAAGACACAATTCAACAATTAATCCAAACTATCCGTAGTAATCATTAAATTGAACCTTAAACGGGGAACTAAGGTTGACCAACTATGCACTGCATGTTATGACAAAAGGTAATTGACATATCAATAAACATGTATAATACACAAAACATTGACACACACAGTTCATACCTGAAAAGAATGGTCAATATCCACAACAAGAGATTGCGGTGATGTACACGGTGTGAAAGAGCTAGTCTTCTTATAGAGAGACAACATGAAAGAATCCTCAACGTGCTAATTGAGTGACTAGGAACGACCTAAAACAACAACCAACAATAATTAGCAAATTGTTAATCATATACAAGGATCTAAACTCTTAAAGTGTCTACACAATTTATATTGACCTTAACTATATTGATGGGGCCCTGGATTCTTCTATGGTCTACACTATTCTAACATGTTTATTTGAAGGAGAAAAGATACACTTGTTGGCCAATTGTTTGTCGATAGACATTATGCAAAGCAGTCATCAAAGTATGATTTTGGGGTTATCCAATCACAAAAATCAATAACGAATGACTACTCAAACTCAAGACTGTAGAAATTAATGAGATGCACGAGGCACAATATGTTGCACACGCACATGTAGTAGTACATGACAACCAAACTATTTCATATGGTAAATATGCATGTTCAAGTACAAATCAGAAAGTGTGAGGCAAGTGATGCATCAATTCTTAATTCTTAACAATGGACAAAAGAATACTGAGAAGTAATATTTTTTATACCAAATCATGTATAAAAATTATAACCCTTACTGGTTACACGACCTTGCACATGATCAGATTAGTATGTTTAGGACATACTTCATTTATTGCTGGGATACAACAACAAATAATGTTTTTAAATTGTAATGTTATTCTCAGGTTATGGGACTAAATTGCTCAACATGAGAAGAGTTTGCAGGAGAGGATTTTTTCCCTTCCCTTCCCATTTGTTTTTTTAATGTTAGAACCAAATTGCTCACTGTGTTGAGGCTGACATACGGTGGGTTGTGGTGGTGATTCATTATAATATTTTATTTGAAGCAAAAAAGTTGTAAATGCCAAGTATGGTCAGGTGAGTTATGGTTTTCACCTAACATAATTTTTAGTCTTTTGTTTGGAAGTAAATGTCACTTCTATATGCAATCATAAGGACCATAATCAGATTTATTGTTGTGTCTATTCATTGGAATTATAGGATCAAAACCAGTTAAGCAGTTAACATGAGATTATAATCGAAACCAGTTAAGTAACAAAATAGCAATTGTCAATGGTTAAGATGGCTTATAGTGCTCTGCCATGTAAATATCCTGGTTTAAAAAGGTTAAAATGTTCATTTAGTCAGCTTCATTATTTTTTTCAATTCTTTTATTACTTACCAACTAATATTAATTGAAAAAAAAATATTTTATTCTCAAGTATTAGGCATTCAACCTAATCACCTATATTTTTATTCTATTTCTCTTTTTTTCTCTTCCCACCTATTCGTTTTTCTTCCCTCCTCAGAACCAAATAACCCCTCAAGATGAAATTAGTCATTTACCCAAAATTAATATCAACACCAGATATGTGAATTGGTTTAATTTTTAGGCTTTAAGCTCAAAGGTTTCTTGTGTGAGATGTAAAAGCTTTTAAAAAAATAAATGATTATTTCACTGAAATTTAAGGTGAACCAAAGACATTACACGTCACATAGAGTACATTTTAGAGTCATGTATTGATTGAATTTAAGATCATGGTCATGGATCATTAAAGATTTGAGGGAAAACTATAAGAAAAAACTCTCAAGGACACACGCACATGTAGACTCCGTAAGTTTTTTCTCCCCAATCTCAATGACAGGTAAGTTGTAACTTGAAATTCAAATGATTAGCATTATGCAAAACCTTGCAGAACATTTTAGTTATCCTTTTATAGAAACTGAGAAGTGAAAAGAAAACTCTCACTCTTGGTATATATGTGAATAAAAAGAGTAGGATCAACAAGCTTTTGGACAATTGGGAGCTCTCCAAGGGTGGACACTTGACAAAGCTGCAAGAAAACTGCTCCTAGCATATAACTGTACAACAAATTCATGAACAGGAACAAAGCAACATTAATAAAAACAAAAAAAGGGGTACATTGACATTAAATCAACTAAACTAAGAGAGGAATATAACCAATGTCAGACTACAGTAACAAAAGAAAAAGCATACTCACACGTGTCCTTAAATAATTTGAAAAATCAATTTGAAATGCATTCATAAATTGAAATCAGAAACTGAAGCATTCATTGAAGATCAACTTAAGAACATAGCTATGTCAGTGTGTCCTCTGGTTTGAACTTCTACACAGACCGTATGTGCACACACCCTAATGGTTTGAGGTTGATATTAACATTATTATTTGAAGAGATTTAAGAATATAAATAACTACATGTATGAAATTATTTACAGCAGTGAAAATGATCATTATATTATGGTCAATGCCACTGAAAACAATGATCCAAATTTGTCTTCTATACATGTTTTCCATATTCCTATAAGGTCATCCTCTTGCACAACTTCAATTGAATGCATTGGTTGTTCTGAAGATTAAAAATATTACATTTTCCTTATCTTGGGATAAATATGAAGTTTTTAAATTTATTATTGGCCAATGACTTGAAATTCACGACCATAACAAAATAACAGAATTGACAAATTTAAGACTAACACAATAGCAAGTGATATAATTCACGATTATACGATGAGGTATTCTATGCCAAATGAGAAAATGAATTAGTATTAAACAATGGTCAAAATTTTCGGAAACAATCATTTCAATTACAAATCAAGTGTGAAATCAGTCATGATACTTGAGAAAGACATACATCTATCTAAAGGCTATCAATAAGTTTGAGGTATTATGAAAATAAAGTATTATGACTGGTTATAATTGAAAATTAGAACATCAAAGGTTGACTGTTTAAAAAGTTATTAAGGGTAATAAGATCCACCAAATCTCTATTAGCATAAGATCAGAACTGGGACGAGTGTAGCTGAATGCTACCATGGAATACCACTTTGAACGTTTACAAAGCCACCATTATTCATAATGAATGCAAAGAAGTCTTGAAGCTCTTTGATTCATACTGGTTTGGACACCAAAATTTGAAGGAAAACAAAACAAGTTCACCAACACCAACAATTCATCATGATAATTATGCAGTTCATCAAATAAAATAAGAACCAATGTTTTTACGCATCCAAAGCAGTCACAACAGGACCATGAGCAACCACTTGAATTCCATGACATGTTTAAAGGATAATTATCTCTCCCCAGACTTAGAAGCACTGCAGGTGCAGCATCAACTAGTATGGTTACCTAAGAAGAGTGAAAGGAGGAAGAAAAGGTATGCAAGTGTTAAGCAGACCTTCAATTTGAGGAGCTAAAAGGGTTCATGGATATGGGGTTTGTTTTCTCAAAGGAAGATAAGGACTCAAGGTTGTCTTCAATCCTACCTGGCTTGCAAAGGTTAGGGAAGACTAATGTGGCAGAAGATGATTCTAAAGGGTCCTCAGTCCAAAACCTTACCTCTGTGAAGCATGGAAGATTCAACAAAGGAGAAAGAAAGAGAACCCTCTCATGAATTGGAAGATTCATGCTCTCAACAATGAAAACACAAGCTAAAAGATAGTCTCAGGTGCTGGGCTCAAACTGTTGCTTCCAATGTTAACTGATGAATTTTTGATATTCAAGTTTTTCTTGTATTACATATATATTGCTTATTATATGTTTGAAATTTTGTTTAACAGTTATGGGTATTGCAGCAGTTTTTTAACCTTTTTCCTTCTCTTGATTTTCTGGAATTCCACAGCTTTGTATTCAGACTATGACGGGAATACATGTCAGCTTTTAACATCATTGTAGCTTTTAACATGAGAAGATATTGATTTTGAATTTGGATTGGGAATGATATGTTGGGGACAGTCGTTAGTTAGGCTCCCCATGGCTGTGTATTGGTACTATATTTAAGTTTATTGTAGGATATTTAGTGGATCATATACTATAACTAATATATTCAAATTAACAAAGGTTTTATGGAAAAGACAATAGAAAGGTCAAATATTTCTATATCAAATTTAAGGCCACAAAGCTTACACCAAAATAGAAATAAGTATCAGTCTCCCCAACCAAAAAAAAATACACATAATTAAATAACAACTCATTCGACCTTTTCTGATCTCTTAGTAATTTCACTCAACTTAGTAATTTCAACATTTCTTTTGATAGAATACCATACAATTTGATTAACAAGAATACCTAACCCATGCATACACACAGAAGACAGGGACAAAGAACCACATCAGAGCAATGCCAACTTTGTTTCCTAAAGAAACATACAAATTGCAGGTTATATTCTGCATAAAAAAATAATGCAAGGAACATAGGGCAAGGTGCATATAGAAATACTTAATGGTTCATAAATCTTAAGGCATATACTAAGTCTCCAGGGTCTACAATGAAAAAGCAAGAAAAGAAATTTGAAGATTAAATTGTATAATATTGGTCAAAAGAAAATCATCATTCACCAAGTCATGATTGTTACACTTATTTACCTATTATGAGCAAAGTGAAGTGAAAGAAGGTGGAGGAGAAAATCTTGCCGTAATAATTTCTTAAAATTTTAGGAGTAAGAAGGAGTGAAAATAAAAATTACGATTTAAGAGTACCGAGAAATCTTATTTCAAGCTATTTGTAGTGTAAATTTAGAAAACATCTTGTGAAAAAGGAGGAAAAAAGTAGAATACTTTTCTTCCTTAATATGTGATTATAAATATGACTGATGTGAACATACATCATGCTACTAAAACATATTCGGATACTCTATAGCTTTAATATGCAACAAAGTTGTGTAATCTCTACACATATCAATAATGTATACTCCATTTGGAATCCATGAGTTGGGGAACAAAGAGATGTCACATTGCAAACACATCCTATCCCATAACAAATGTATGGATGAACATCTTTGACCCTAAAACAAATGAGGATTCCGCTACCAAGAAGATACACCAAAGAAGAAATCACATAATTGCACATTCTCCATAAAATCACAAGTCTATTTGAAATGAGCATGGGAAAAAAAGATTGTTTCTCTATAACATTATGACCAAAAGGAACAAACCTATCAAAATTGCAAGGTCAACAACTAGGCTTGTGACAGATCCTAGAAGAAGTCCAATGACACTCTTAGCAATAAAGGATGATCCAATATCTACATCTATCTGCATAACACATAAATTGCAATGAAAATGGAATCCACTAGAAATTATGACAATGGTAGATAAGTTAAAGCTAAAGTGAAGTTCAATACCATGACCAATTAGCATATTATTGCACACAATTTCAAGGGTGTTGAATTAGGAATCTTTAACAATTGGCAAGCTGCAAATTCAAACTTATGTAAAAAATAAATGGTAAGATTCCACAAGTAAGAGCCATTAGTTGATGGGAAGTGAGGCTTGAAATTTACAAAGACAATCCTAGAAAGTTTGTTACACTAAACCACCATTAAAACTATGTTCTATTATATTGTAGTGTAGTTTAACACCATTATTATCAGAGTTAGTTTCCTAAAGGGAGTGTACAGGGTACAAGACTCACATATCTATAATTATTTCCAAATGATAAAGTAAGATGGATGTTAGCTTTCACAAAGGGAGTTCTGTTACTACTATAGTATAATTTAGTCATATAGAAAAAAAATGGAATGAAGTAAAGGATATTGGGAACTGAGTAGCTTTATGGTTAGAAAGATCATTCATTTTCACCTGTCTTTATTAATTCAATAAATAAGGACTACGTTCAGTACACAATTCTTAAATTAAATGTTATAAATTATTTAAGTATGGGGAGATGTGCAGTATAAGTTTCAACCAAACAATTGCACAACAACTTGATGGGTGAGGCATGATGAGTTGGTCGATTCTACCACGCCTAAACTTGATATTTCTTCTTTCTTCAATTGTGTCAATATAATAGTGGGGGAGCAAGTATTATGAAGAAAATGAACATTTATTCACAAGGTAAACATTGAAGCTATCAAATTGTCATCACAATGTGATGCAACCTTTAATCAGAAACATTTACCAATGAGAGCAAATGCCCCTCTACTACATATGCCATTTTCGTTAAACTATTTCCATTAAAATACAATATTATTATTATAATAAATATTTCATTCAAGGTGCATTCATCCACTTTCATAAGAATAATCACACCAGAATAGAGATAATGGCCCTAACCCACTTTTGAGAGAGTGTAATGGTATTACTGAAGTATAGAGGCAAGCACTTTTGAGTCTAGTGGAATTACCTGTACCACCTTCGCGACATAACACTGCGACCTAGTAGGTTAGGGCTACAATGAAAAGCTCACTTATGGATGAAGTTAACGATGGAGTTAACGACTAAAGCTCGCGATGAGGACACCTCAGTTGACGACGGCCAGTGGGTTAGTGAGAGAGTTTCACGGTGGCAGGAGGAGTGTTTCTAGTTTGGGAATTAGGGCTACAACGAGAAGTGACCAACAAAGGTCACGCGTGTAAGTTTAAACCACACAAAAACGAAGATGATTGTTGCATACCAATGCATTGTTAGATACAGCGGATTTGGGAGTTGGAGCTGCAAGTTTATCAAAGCAAGGCTGAAGTATTTGGTTTGATGTTTTAGCTTTTTACATGCCGAATCAAATTGAAGGCATTTGTAATTTGTCTAAGTAGTTCAAGTATATTGCCTAGTGATCCTTGCATTGCATTTGCATAATTCATATTACATGCATTCATATCTGGTAAATAGGATTATATGTTTGCATTTGAAAAAATCTCACGGCTTATGGTTTTGGAAAAATTAGATTGTGCACTGCTTTAATTGATTACCATTATTATGTAATCGATTACATGCTTGTGTTTATTTCTGAAAAAAGTCATGTAGAACACTTTAATCGATTACCACTCTTCTGTAATTGATTACCAAGTGTATTTTACGAATTAAGCATGTCTACTTTAATTAATTATCACTCATCTGTAATCGATTACCAAGGCTTATTTGTAAAATAGTCCGGCTGCTTTAATCAATTACCATTCTTATGTAATTGATTACATAGGCTTAATTCTCACTTGAGTTTGTTTGCTTTAATCGATTACCAGTCTTCTGTAATCGATTATCAAAGCTTACTTTCACATATCATTGACTGCTTTAATCGATTACATCACGTAGTAATCGATTGTCTTGTTCATGAAATACTTTCCAGAAAGCTCTAGAATAAATTAATCGATTATCTAGTGGATTAATCGACTACATATGTTAAAATAATCAATTACCTTAACGGATTAATCGATTACACTCTGTTAAATCAATTTTCTATTTAAAGCTTTATGGGTCTGCACTTTAAAAATATACTACAACACGTTAAGAACGAACTATTCTTTGAAATTGAGAGTTACAAAGATAAGTGCATTCAAAAGAGCAAGATACTGATTTACTAAGAGAGACACATCTTGTGTGAGATCAAAAGGTTATTGGCTTTAAAAATGATGTGTTTGTGAGAAAAAGAGATTTCAAGAAGGATATGTTTGTGTATTGACATTCATACAACCTGGATTGATTGGTAACTTCGTTCATTCATTCAATCATCTGTTAAGGATCACAGGTTGTGTAGTTCTTGAATCTTTTCTTTTAGAATTTCTGTTTATAAATTCTGTGGTGAAAATCATATAGTTTCTTTCAAGCTTTCTAGAGTAGTGTTCTCTAGGGGTAAAGATCTGAGTAGGGTTCTCAGGATCTTTGCGATTTGTTTTCTAATAGTGTTTTAGAATTTAGTTTCTTTATCTAGGGTTGATAAAGATAATCACTTGTAATTGCTTGTAAAAGAATACTTTTAATTTTGTGAAAACTCTAGTGTTGGTTGGAAGACACTGGATGTAGCCTCCATGTTAGTGAGGTGAACCAGTATAAATTGTTTTGTCTTGTTTTCTATTCTGAATATCTTTCATTACTTTTATTTGGGTGATCAATATATAATCAACAAGAAGTATTTCAGACATTACATGCATTCCAAGGTGTATCTTGATTGAAAGAAAACTTCTGATTTTGATTAAAGGTGATTGAGTGATGTAACATCCTTCCAATTACTATATTATGCCTAGGTCATAATAAGTAACTAGAAGATGTTTACTTTTCTAACGTGTAATTTTTAACCAAAATCGATTGAGAAAAGCTTATCTCAATATTAGAATTTAATTGTGCTATGAAAATTATGCTTATATAAAGCCTGTAGAGACTTTTTGGTCTCTTTAATAAATTACAAACTTAGTGACAACTTGTAAATAATATTTCATACAATAATGTTAATGTCCATATACTACAAAGCATATAGGAAAATAATAAAAATCTGCAACATTAAAAGAAATTTTCCAGTTTGTCTCCAATTTATTGCTGCTCCTCCCGATTTACCTGTCTGGAATGACATGGGAACACACTAAAACAGTGAGAATTCAAAAGAATTCCCAGTAAGTGAAGATTGAATTATCATACAGTGTCATCATCATCATTCCAGCTACTTCAGTTTTATTAAGAAAACATGTGAACAATTATAGTTGATTTTAATTTCATAAACATATAACCCGAAGTAGGTTCATTTTAATTAATTGAAAACCCTTTACAAACTTTCACCCAACATAAAATTCATTATATGCGATCATAAACCTTAAAATTCATCATAATCCATCATAAACCTTAAAATTCATCATATGCAATCGTAATTTCTCTTTCTATTTAATTTAATGTATCTTAAATCCCTAAACTAGATAATGAGCTCATTACTAGACTTAGGTTCCTCCCGCAGGGTCGTGCTCAGCTCAACTGTATCACCCTTTGGGGTCCCATAGGGTCGTGCTCAGCTTAATTATATCACCATTGGGTCAATATGTCTTTCCCGCAAGGTCATGCTTGGCTTAACCATATCACCTGTTGGGTACCATTAGGGTCATGCTCAGCTTAACTATATCACCCTTTAGGTCTTATCTTTTTATCTTTCTTAACGCACATGACATGCTCAAAGACATGCAAAGCTACACAACTCATGTCATGCAATTATGCCACAAAACATCAAGATTTCATCATCATACAAAAAACACTTTTCAAGAAAATCATAATAAAGAACATCATAACAACATGATTTCTTACTACATATAATTCGGTTCTTCCTATAATCTATGCTAATCTACAAGTCATTAAATTCCCATATTTTTGTATGTTAAACTAGACTTCCCAAGCTTTCTAACAAGGTAGCACGTGCTTCAATTGGAGTTCTAAAAATCTAGCTATAGCATCTTAATAACAGCACTCCAAGGCTGCCAGCAAACTCAAAAGACAACGCTGACATCTCTTAGTGTTTTCATGAATGCAAGTAGTACACAATCTATATTTAGATGAATTTTTTATATGTTATAGTTAACACCTAGATCTTCAATTCCATATATCATACACCTTATTTGAGTAAGCAATGAGAGAGAAATAAGTTTTTTTTTAAAACGGGTGGTAGTGACTGTTTTGAGTATGCACAGTTTTGACTGTAATACCATCAGGTTCTAGAGCTTACACGTTAACCTGCATATGTAAGAACCTGATGGTATTACAGGATACTCTTAGACAGCAGATTATCAAAGTACTTTATGACAGAAAACCATAGAATAAAATTTCTATGAATTTTATAAAATAGTGACTTTGGAACTTTATTCACAAGAATTCAAGTACCAGAAAAATATGGAAAAATGATAGACGAAATCTATGGAATTTTCTCTTAATTATAGAAT
>PYAF01001930.1:163729-197057 GCA_007407185.1 Glycine tomentella
TTCATACAAGAAATCCAGTACACCACTTGGCTATCCAATGTGGTGATGGTTAAGAAGGCTAATGGCAAATGGCGAGTGTGTGTTGACTACACAGATGTGAACAAGGTGTGTCCCAAAGATTCTTATTCATTGCCGAGCATAGACCAGCTTGTGGACAACTCTGCTGGATATAAGTTACTGTCTTTTATGGACGCGTATTTCGGGTACAATCAGATTCCCATGTATCCAGGCGATCGGGAGAAAACGGCTTTCAGGGGAGGAGAGGCTAGCTATTGCTATAATGTGATGCCCTTCGGCTTGAAAAATGCCGGAGCCACTTACCAGCGGATGATGAACAAAGTATTCGCCCAGCAGCTCGGCCGAAATATAGAAGTATACATTGATGACATGATAGTGAAGACAGCACTAGAGGGCGATCACATCCGAGATCTGCAGGAGACTTTCCGCAGACTAAGGGAAAACAACATCCGGCTTAACCCGCTTAAATGTGCTTTCGGGGTGACGGCGGGGAAGTTCCTGGGCTTCATGCTGACACATAGAGGTATTGAAGTTAACCCGGACAAATGTGAAGCAGTTCTGAGCATGAAGTTCCCGACCACAAAGAAGGATGTACAGCAGCTGACTGGAAGGTTGGCAGCATTGACGAGATTTCTTCCCAAAGCAGCAGAGAAGGCTCTTCCTTTTTTCCGTTTATTAAAAAAGGAAGCCCGAGTTGGATGGAGTCCAGAGTGTGAGGCCGCTTTCCAGGAGATCAATAGGTGTCTCTCCTCACCTCCGGTGTTATCTAAACTGGAGCCGGGTGAAACACTTATCTTGTACTTGTCCGTGGGCGAGGAGGTGGTGAGCGCCGTATTAGTAAGGGAGACCGGAAAGACTCAGCTACCAGTGTACTTCATCAGCCGAGCTTTGAAATGCTCGGAGCTGAGATATCAGAAGCTGGAGAAGGTAGCTTTTGCACTCTTAGTGGCAGATAAGAGGCTACGTCCATATTTCCAGGGTCACACTATCGTAGTCCGGACCGACCAGCCGATCCGGCAGGTTCTTCATAAACCGGACTTAGCAGGAAGAATGATGCACTGGGCGATACAGTTGTCCGAGTTTGACTTAAAATATGAAGCCCGGCAGGCGATCAAAGCCCAAGCTTTGGCCGATTTCTTGGTCGAACTCACCCCGTCGACCTCGGCCAATGAGTAAGTATGGAGCCTCTTTGTGGACGGATCCTCCAACACAAAGGGAAGCGGAGCAGGAATTATAGTGGAGAACCCACAGGGGACATCGGTAGAGCAGTCCTTGCGGCTGAATTTCCCGACATCGAATAACCAGGCCGAGTATGAGGCCTTGATAGCCGGATTAATCTCGGCCAAAGAACAAGGAGCCCAGAAGGTGAAAGTGTTCACAGATTCACAGCTGGTGGCGGCTCAGATTGAAGGAAGATATCAGGCCAAGGGGCCGTCATTGATTAAGTATTTGGCTAGAGTTAGGGAGATCATTGCCGGGTTCGATGAAGTCACCATCTACCATATCCCCCGAGAAGAAAATATGAGAGCCGACATACTGTCCAAACTGGCGAGCACCAAGGGTGCAGGGAACCATAGAATGGTAATACAGCAGGAGTTAGCCTGTCCGACTTGCATAATGATGATATCATCCGAGTTCGACTGGAGACAGCCGATTATCAGATACTTGGAGCAGGGAATAATCCCAGATGATGGAATGGAGGCCAAAAAGTTGATCCGAGATGCTGCGCTATACACTACCTTGGAGGGCGAGTTGTATCGAAAGGGACCGCACACTCCCCTGTTGCTTTGCGTTGGACCTGACCGAGCAGAATATATATTGGCCGAGATACATGAAGGGATCAACGGCCAACACATGGGAGCTAAGGCGCTGGCAATAAAGGCTATTCGGGCTGGATATTTTTGGCCGACCATGAAGGCAGACGCCCAAGATCATGTGAAGAAGTGCGAGAGTTGTCAGAAACACGCCAAGATAATATGGTCTCCCCCATCCGAACTGATGACTATCACCTCCCCTTGGCCTTTTTACAAATGGGGAATGGATTTGCTCGGACCATTCAAGGCCGCCGAGGGTCAACTGAAATTTCTGATTGTAGCCGTTGACTACTTCACAAAATGGATAGAAGCCGAACCGTTAGCCACCATCACCTCGGCTCGAGTTCGGAAATTCTTCGAGAGGAACATTATTTCTCGATTTGGAATCCCGGCCGAGATCGTCACAGATAACGGGACGCAATTTACCGATAAGAAGTTCAAGGCGATGATGGCCGATTTTCATGTCAAGCACCACTTCGCCTCTGTCGAACACCCTCAGTCTAATGGTCAGGCCGAAGCTGCTAACAAAGTTATTTTGGAGGGGCTCAGGAAAAGGATGCATGATGCCGGAGGAAGTTGGGTGGAGCAGCTATACTATGTCCTATGGGCGTATAGGACCACTGTCCAAACATCTACCCAAGAAACACCGTTCAGAATGACATATGGATGTAAAGCAATGATCCCGGTGGAAATCGGACAGCCTTCCTGGCGACGAACGACGGTACTCAAGGAGGGTGAAGAAGTTAATAATGCGGCGTTGATCACCGAGCTGGAATTAATAGACGAGATCCGAGCTCAAGCACATATCCGAGATGTAGCCGCAAAGCAGTTGACTGCCAGAAGATTCAACAAGAAGATCAGACCGAGATCCTTCGAAAAAGGCGATCTGGTCTTGAGAAGAGCAGACATCGGCAACAAAAACGCGCAGGATGGAAAGTTGGCGGCTAATTGGGAAGGGCCTTACCGAGTTGCTCAGGATCTCGGCCACGGGGCATATATGTTGGAAACACTAGATAAGAAGGCGATCAAACACACTTGGAACGCCGACAAACTGAAGACATACTATAGCTGATTATTTATATGTTAAATGAGTAAAGTGGCAGCCAACGGTTTAGACACCCCCACTTCATGTAATCTCTTTTAACGATTTTGATGAATAAATAAATCAGAAATCGATGAAGTTTCTTGATATCCATACAATAAAGCTCATTGAGCAATATCCATATTGTTCCCTGTCGATCCGAGGTGGTTTCTGACTCTGATCAAGTCGGCACGGTCCAAAGCGGCTGTGATACACTAACGATAACATGGAATATGCAAAAACCGATCTACCTAATTGTACATCGGCCGATAACATGTTTGGTCGTTGGAACCAAACAAATATGTAAATGCGCATACTTAGAAAAAATTTTGACAAGAATATGGGAAATAACATATAATTTCCAAAGATATAATTGTTTAAAGGACAAAGAAATTGTTCGAAATAAAAATAAAAGAGATACATATTAAGACCGGCATCCCGGCCCTTCAAGCATCTTCTCTTGGAGCCGAGTCTCCTTCAACGCCGGCCTCCGGAGTATCCTCAGCCTCAAGGATGGAATCCTCTTGATCAAAATAAGGAACCACAGCTCCATCTCGGACGAAAGATTGGAAATGTAGTCCCTCTGTGTTCAGAGCGATCCCGGGGTTGAGACATCGAATCTGCGCGATGGCATTGTTGAAAGAGTCCTCGGCTGCCGAAGAAAGGGAATCTTGTAGATCGGCCACCTCCTTCTCGGCCACCAAAAGCTTTGACTTAACCTCCCCTGCCTCAGCCTCTGCACCTTCAAGCAAGGTTTTCACTTCATTCAAGTTTTGAGATAGAAGGGCGGCTTTGGCAAGGGCTTGCTCGGTCTCGAACCGGGACGCCCCTAGATCCCGCTCGAACGCTGCCCGTTCTTGATCAGCCCGTCCTCGAGCAGCGGTCAGTCCATCCTCGGCCGCTCGAAGCTTAGTTGTGGCAGCAGCAAGCTCCTCCTTATACTTGTGACATCGCTCCTTGGTCACAACAAGGCAGTCGACCAAGGAGGCCGTTTGAAGAGCTTGCCTTTGCATCCCTTGAAGCAAACGAACGTCCTCATCCGAAAATCGAGCAGAGTCAGTGAAACGTTTTGGGGCCTGAATGAAGGGGAATAGAGCCTCGACTCCCCGCTCCCATAGGTGGCCGAGCTCCAGTTTGGAAACATCGGGAGGCAAGGCCGTGGAGTATTCATTGGCCGGGGGATCGGAGACCGGAGCAGGCGAAGAAGGAGCAACATCTTCAGCGGGAGGGGCAACCACGGCAGGGACGGTAGAAATCGGAACTGCCGGCACAGCCGAAGCAGTGGTTACCTCGGCGGTCGATTTGGACACCTTCCTCTTCTTAAGGTTCTTGAAGAAGGGAGGGACTGTGTTGCTGGCAGGAGGAGGCCGAGAGCTTCCGGGATTCTTGCGAGATCGGGGGCGAAGGTTGCCGGTTTGGTCTTCCATCTCGGTAGCTGCAAAACAGAATAAGGTAGCAGTAAAAGAGTAAAAACCAAGAGTAAAAGGAAGATAAGAAAGAACAAATATAAATGACTAACAGTCGGGAAAAGCCGAGGGAATCTCGCATAAACCCTGACTCTCTCGGAAGGCATCAATTTGGATAACCAAAGAGGCGTCCTCGTCCGACAACGCGGTCTCATCTCGGTAATAAAAGGAAGGGTGAATATCATGGTGGGCACGATTCCAGTAAAGTGGGAATTTCCACCTCACCTCGGCCGACTCCGGCCCTTGAAGGAAGAATGGTTGTTCGCCTGGATTGGCACTAACTTTGAAATAATTATTTTTGAATCTTTTGAAAGAATCGGCAAAAAGAGGAAAAAGTTTACGTCTAGGGCGGCTTCGTAAGGAAGTCCACCCCTTTTTATTCGAAAGCTCACGACCAGAACCGCTAGTTTGAGCAGAAAAATAATACATAAATACAGGGACCGAGCAAGGGATTCTTAAATTAACACACAAATCCTCGAATGATTTTATGAAAGCCCAACCATTCGGGTGAAGTTGTGAAGGAGCTAAAGACAAATGCTTCAAAAGCTTCATCTCGAACTCGGACAAAGGAAAACGAATACCCAAGCGGGTGATTACATCGGCACAGAAAAAGAAGAAACTAGATTCGCCCTGCTCGGCACTAGAACAGATCGGCACCTGAGAGCCGGGATGGCGAACTGAAAAACCTACTTGGTTTCCTACAGGGAGAGCGGCTATGCCCTCCGGACTCATAGAAGACGAGGTACTTAGAACCTCAAAGGTCACCCAGGGAAAACGGTTTATCAGAACAGGAGACAGGTTGTCGGAACGAGAACCGCTGGACCGAGACTCCTCGATGACTTCCACAGAAGGGAGTTCCATGATAACCTACGATAACAAAAAAGATAATGATCAGCAAAAGATACCTGAGGAGGAGTCGGCAATTCGGACGACATCGGTCGAGACATTTGCAGGGGATATCTCGGCCCTAGGCGGGGGCAATGAAGGGATAACAGCTACGGGATTATGCCGGCATGCATTTAGCACGTCCTCGACGTCCTTGTCAAAACCCGCACTAGCTAAGTACATGAACCTGTCCATACACCTTGTGCACGGATCAAATCGGACTTCAGAAGGAGGTTCTGGAGGGCAAGACCTTAGAGGGAGAGCGGAAGAAATCGCACTGTGAACCCTAATTTCTTTAGTGGGTTTTATACCAGAACTTTGCTTAGATTTGGGGGGAACCTCGACATTTTGTGAAGAAAGAATGCGACCTCTAGGCTCCCTAACAAACCCAATCCTAGAACCTGCCTCAACCTTAGAAGGATTTGGTGTGGCCTTAGAAGAGGGTAATTTGTTAGTTAAAGGGTTTTTAGTGGATTTGGAACCACCACCGGGTACCCGAAGGAAGCGTTTAGCTTTTTCTTCCTCACTAAGAGGTTTACCAAAAACCAAAAAGCTACGCCAAGAGAGACATTGTTAGCATCAGCCTCTTCCTCAGGGGTGAGTTTCACCATTATAAGAATGGAAAGATTGAACAAAAGGGAAGGAGAGACAGAAATGAGGATGAACAAGGGGCAGGAACCCAGAGACAAACCCAGAAGAGGGTAAATGTCGCAGAAGATAAAATAAAAAGGGGGGTAGAAGATGGAAACAAGTAATACAGTGGAAGTATGGAAGAAAATACCTGGATTAAAGAGGTTTTTGAAGAAGAACAGGAAGAAGCGCCAGAAACGCAAATGCAGGAAGCAGAAAATCAAGAGCAAGGGCTTTGCAACAGAAACGAGCCAAAGTTTTCGAAAGTGAGCAGAAATGACAAAGTGTGGGTTGTAATAGTGGGAAGAAACCGCCGGGACCCACGTAATTAAGGAAAATGGTAACTGTTGCGCATTGGAATTAAAAAATAAAAACTGATAATCGTGCCTGATTACTGGGGCAGTTATGACCAATGATGAACAGTTAATCAAGAGACAGGGGTAAAATGGACTTTTGACAGTGGGTGGTCATGATGAGAACGTTCTGAGAAATGGCAGGACATTAAATGTTGAGGAGGCGCGTCATTTCGCATGTCCGAACGACAGTGAAAGGACTTCAGTGCCTTGGAACTTGAGATTGAAGAAAGAAGGTCGGCATCGTAGGAGAAAACGCTCCATTATCTCGGTAGAGATCGGGAAAAGAGAATAATCTACACGTCGGCCAAAATTGGAAGAAAGTCAGTCTCGAAAAATTTCTCATTCACAACCCCACATGAAAATTTTTCCCTACCTCGGCCTAAGTCGGAAATAAGATCGGCTCTACACGAGGAGATCCCCTTCGATCTCGGTCAAACTCGGGAAATGAGACCGGCTCTACACGAGGAGATTTCCTTCGATCTCGGCCGATCTCGGAAAATAAGATCGGCCCACAAGAAAGTAAAAAGGACGTGTGAAACGCATCGAACGAATGTTGACTAGGCCGATTTACCAAAGGAGATTATCTCGGTCATAAGATCAAAAGGAACTCTATGATCATCTCGGTCATTCAGGCTACTCAATAACCGAGATGAGGGGCAACTGTTACGGATCTTTTCTATTGGGCCAAGATAAAGAGGCCCACGACCATTAAGGGAGCTAATTATGGAAAGATTAAACATGATTGAAGAACCTAATATTTGCAGAATCCGAAGAAGATACAGAAGGTTATTTTCCACCATATCCATTCAAGATCGTGATCAAGAATAGGAATAATTTCCTTATTTCACCACAGGTCAGTGAGTATAAATAGCCATATGCACCAAAGGTGAAAGGTACACAAACACTGTTACTCTCTCTTTTTCCATTCTCACAGTGCACACACCCCACGTCCAATTTGTGGCTCATTTGCGCTGTGATCTTCTTCCTGGAGTTGTTTGAATCTTCATAAGCACCTTCAGAGAGAGAGAGTTGATCCCATATTGATTTCTGGCAAATTGCTGGACATCCGTTTTTAAGGAACGGATGTCCAGCAATTGCAGGACCACTTTCTAGCTACTTTTCCTTCATGGCCTTGTAGTTACGATGCAGTTGAGTTAACTCATTGTTAGGGGTCTTATGATGTAACGTGACATTTAAAAATTTCAATATTTTCTTCTCTAGTTTCAAATTCTTAAAAATTATTATTAATTACGATCTATTGTTTATGTAAGAAATTATTCTTATATAAAAATGTCATGTTAATTGTTCTAATAATAAAACAATTTGTAGTGGAAATTCGTGTATGTAATCGAAATATAATTTAACATGTTTTCACATTTGATTCTCATCAGTCACAAATAACTTGTTTTATTTAGTGTGATAGAATCACAATTGTAAGTTAATTATTTTTATTTAACTTAGCAATTGGTATAACTTTCAATTAAAAGAAATATGAGATCAATCAAATATACATGAGATTTTAACATAATCATGTATTATTATTGTATTATACTAGACAATAGTCATTTTTTATGATTAATAATTGTATAGAATAATAATTCTATGGCAAATTTAAATAAATAATACAAATTAAATAAAAAATTAGAAAAAGGGAGGTGTTTTTAAAAAAATTGAAATTTGGGGCTGTTGAACACGCCTAAATTAAGCGTGTTTAAACACGCCTAATTTAGGCTTGTTTGGGTGCTATATAAGGTAAAAAAAAAGCTTTTTACCATTGTCACTATTTAACCTTTGCTTTATAAAGTTTTTTACCGTTCTATGAAGAGTTTGAGTAGATTTTTTTTTGCATCAAAGCTCTGCCAACAAGTAAGTGAATTTTATAATTTAGCATGTTATATTATTGAATTGTTAGCGACGTACATTTTATGTTCGTAGAAAATTTATAAGGTTACTAAAATGTTAGGTTCGTACATGTTAGTAAGAAAATTGTTAGGTTCATACATGTTAGTAAGAAAATTTATTAGTTCGTACATGTTAGTGTTAGGTATGTACATGTTAGGTTTGTAAAAAATTGTTAGTTTCGTAAATTGTTACGATGTAAGGATTATGGTTTAGTGTTTAAGGTTTATGGTTTAGGTTTTATGGTTTAGTGTTGATGTTGTTTATGATAATTGTTTAGTGTTTAGGGTGTTCGGTTTACGGGTTTAATGATATCTTAAATTTGTTCTAAACTTTGTATTATTCATATATACATGGTTTTTTTTAATTTTGGTTTAATCATGGGAAGGTTGTTGAATGTGTTTTTTTAATGATAAAATGGTCTAGAAAAAGGGAGAGCAATAAGTAATTACCAAAAATGATATCTCATTTATCTATTAGTATAGATTTAATAATATTTTTTTGAAAAATATCATTAATAATATATAATTATTTATAAATATACTACTTCTAGTATAAATAATATATATTAGTTAGTACATAATAATATATACCAATTAATAATATATGCTAGTTCAAATAAAATAAAATATATTAACTAATATACCTGAATACATGATATCATTGATTATATATTAATCTTTTTAATAATATATATTGTTACTAATTAATCTATCTTAAAGATATATATATATATTGTTGGAGTTTTTGTTTAAACTCCATGGGTTATGAATAAGAGGCGGCTAACAATTCAAAATAATAACTACTCCTAACCGCTCTTGGGAAAGGTTAGAAAAAATAACTACTCCCAACCGCTCCGATAACCAACGGTTACGATGGTTCATCGTCAAGAGTCGCGATGATTCATCGCCAAGAGTCGCGATGGTTTACCGGCAACTCTTCACCAGGGTTGTTTGTTGTCTATAAATAGACACAGAGACAGTCAGAAAAGAAGAAGTAAGAAAAACTGATAGAGTTTTGATAGTTAATCTTTTCTAATATTCTCGCTTAGATACTAGTGCATTTTCCATATCACATAACTCTGTGGTTCCTCAAGCATTAGCTTTGTTCGTTTGGGCTGTTGATTTGAAGTGTCATCAATCTTCAGATGTTGATTCGTTCTATCCTGGGAGACAATTGTTCATCAACCTTTGGCATCAATTGGAGGGAACAAATTGTCTTAAGGAGACAACATTGTTGGGCTCGGATCTTTTCATCTCTTTGCATCTGTATCTGATTCATACTTATCATACATGTTCTATTTAATTTGTTTTTTGTACAGTTGTAGTAGATTATATTGTTCCTCTTAATTACTCATATTCTGACCCTTGTGCAATTGGATATATTCCAATTCTAAATTAACTAACAGATCTAACATATATATATATATATATATATATATATCAATTAATAGATCTAATAAGAATGATATTTTTATATGGCTTTTCATTGATTGTTATTATGAAGGCTAATTATGTTTTGTGTATTATTATAAGTCTCATTTATCTATTTATATATCTAATTATATTATATATTTATATGTAATTGTTATAAAATTTTATGACTTTTAATTAGTTATTATTATATTTGATGTGTTTGTTTGTTTTTATTGTGAGTTCAATTTAAATGTAATTGTGTTTGTGAGATCAAAAAATCTTTTAAAACCTAACAAAATTTGTACAAGTTATAAAAAAATGTATTTTCTTTTGTATCATTTGAAATAAAAACCAATTTTAATTTTATGTGTAAAACTAATAAATAATTTTATAAAAATTATTATTAAAAATTCTTTTGGGTTTATGGTTAAGGGTTTGGGTTTTTGGTTTGTGGTTTAGGGGTTAGGGTTTATGGTTGATGGTTGATGGTTTAGGGTTTAGGGTTTTGTGTTATGAGTGTTTGTTATATGGTTCATTGTTTTGTGTTTAGGGTGTTTGGTTTAGGGGTTAAGGTGTATGGTTAATGGTTTAGGGTTTAGGGTTTAGGGTTTAGGGTTTAAGGTGGCAATCAACATTGTTTTGTGTGTAGGGTTTTTGGTTTAGGGGTTAGAGTTTATGGTGTAGGGTTTAGGTTTTATGGTTTAGTATTGATGTTGGTTAGGTCAATTGTTTAGTGTTTAGGGTGTTCGGTATATGGGTTTAGGGTTAAGGGTTTGGGTATAGGGTTAAGGGTTTGGGTAAAGGGTTTGGTTTATAGTTGATAGCACCATGTTAAATGGCACGTAAGGCCAAGTCTCAGCGTTCTTCCCTGTTGACTTGGTCTTCTTTAAGACCTTGTTCGGTTCCACATAATCGATTACTGTCACTTTTTGCTGGTTCCTGTTTATGTCCACCAATTTTACTCCTGCAATTACACCACCATATTTTAGTTTCATCACCTTCATGTTTAATGCTATATATATAACACTCTAACACTTTTAACATTATTTATTATTATTAGTTCAAATTTATTAATACCTGTTCCAAGAAAAAAAAATTCTAGGTTCGAGATTTTCTATGTAGATATGAGGATTTGGTTAAGGGTTTTGTGTTTACAATGTTAGTTTTAGGGTTTATGTTTGAGTGTTTAGGGTTTACGATTTTTGGATTGATAGTGATGTACATTAGGTTTAATTAATTTTTTTTAATTTAAATTTTCATTTATTTATATTAAGATACTCATTAGATGGCTGACTCATCTTCAACTGATTCTTCGCGCTCTGGATCCGATCATGAGGGTAAGCCCATGGATCCGACGACACATGTTATCCCTACCCCGTATAAGTGGGGTGTTTTGCATAGGCGGACTCAGCGGACCCACGTTTCACAAGCTGTGTGGAATGAGGACACAACTCACCTATCGAAGACTCGACACGGTAAAGTGACGGGGGCGGGGGGGGCACAGCACAATGATATACCTGACATCGTTGGTGATATGTTAGGAAATGCTGGCTTTCTACATGTCGCACGCATGTGACATATTCAGGTATGCAAGCAGGAAATGAGTAGAGTAAACAATTTTATTTTAAATGAATGCATATGAATTGATTAGTTAATTTTTTTTTAAGATCGATGTTGCGCTTATTAGTGCTCTGGTTGAGCTGTTGAGACCAAAGACTCATACCTTCTACATGACGCAGGGAAAAATGATTATCACGTTGGAAGACGAGGCTAGTATTTTAGGTTTGCCCACCAAAGGCAAAGTTGTAACAAGAGTCACCGTGGCCGAATGGGAGACTGTCGTTGAGGAGGCTTTTGGTCATGAACCTCGGCTAGACACCAAGCTTAAAGGTGGATATTTGTGCCTGTCTTTCTTTGATAGACATTTTTCACACTGGGGTGAGGTTCAGCCCAATTTGATTGTTGTGAAGCGCTTTACGAAGGCCCATATTGCACGACTTCTTGGATCATGGCTGCTAAGCGACAAATCCGGGGAGAGCATGGTCGCGGTGCGTTATGTCCCATTGCTTGCTGGGGATTTGAGGAGATGAGAGGATATAGCTGGGGCTCTGCAGTCCTTGAACATTTGTTTAGACAAATGTGTGAGTGCACAGATCCACGCAGAAGTGACATTGGTGGGTGTCACATGTTGCTTTAGGTGTGGGCGTGGCTAAGATTCCCACCCATTGCTCTAGTTATTTCGCTTCCTAATCACCCGGAGTGGCATTATGGACACCAATATGTTTTAGTATATTTGGTTTTTTTTTAACAATTTTTTTTGTAATTTAGTCTTATAATATTCTAATGCCAGTTATTTTGAAATAAGGTTTAATGCTTTAGGTGGTTTCGAGCACACGAACTGCTCTGGTATAGGATGAGATTGGAATCCCTCAGTCGAGATGAGGTACGTTTAGTTACATAATTGTGTGTTTATTTGATCTGTGTAGGTGATTTGGCAACCATATTGAGATTACGACTTTCTTGGTGCATCTGAGCAGCAGCTATTGTTGTGGATGGCAACTACTCTTGTTATATGCTTCCACACCGTGGAGTATTCACAGCCAAACAGATGCATGCACCAATTTGGGAGGGATCAGCCAATCCCACGTACTCCCAGGAAGCTGAAGGGTGTGCATGACCTTTCCTTGCACGGTAAACGAGAAGATAATCGGGTCCGTAAGCTGGGACTGTTTATTACATGCTGGGAGGTTCGGGACCAGCACACCGACCTTCCCCCTCTGGTTCAAGGCTTCATGTCACCAAACCATGAGTACATTGTTTGGTATAGGGAAAATGGGAAGCAGTATATCTCAAAGATGGCTGCCAAGACTGGACGTGGTGTAAGTTTTGCTGACATTATAATTTGTCTATTTACCTTTATTATGATAGAGCATATGATTCACACTAATGTTTATATATCATAATTTATAGATTGATGGGCTGGAATGATGTACTTCGCGCTTAGTCATGATCAGTGGTCGGGTTACAGTCGCGAGTGGGCGCAGCAGGAAGTTGGTCGCATAATGTCTATCTTCAGAGAGAGTTGTCGCCAGGAAGAGGCATGGCCACATGCACCAGAAATCCAACTTCAGGAGGAGCCACAAGTGTCTGTTGTCTGTTGGCGTTGGTCGTCAAAGACAGGAGAGGCATGGGCTAGAGCGTCGACGGAAACAGATGCGTGTCAACGGAAACAGATGCATCATGTTTCTAAGCCTATTGTAGGTATCAGGCCTTGTACTTCAGGTTATTTTAGGCCTCCATATGTAGCATCGACATACAGCAGGCAGCCCCTGTATTACGAGTCTAGTTAGCACAGAGACATGGGGTACGGTGGATACAATTCGCAAAGTCATATGCCTCCACCGGCTGACTCCCAGACTCAGCATGTATATATGTGGCTACTACAATGGCGATGGCATCAGTGGATGTTGGGGCCAGTAGTGACGTATCTCCTACTGAGTGGACTGGTGCCGACATTGACGACATGCTCTCCCAACTTGATTATTCTGCTGGAGGTTGTGGTGGTTGGCCATCAGATGTACCATATTCCACCCCAGCTGATGAGCATCCCCAGCCCTCATATTCAGAAAAGGCCACTCCATGTCCACCTCCATATATAGACCCTTATGGGGCAGGCCCTTCTCAGCCAGACCCTTCTCTGCGACATCGTAGATGGAGGCTACCTGATCTTCAGGCACGTCATCATCATGGCCACTGGAGTCTTAGTTTTTTCGCCATTTGTGTTTTTTCATTTTAGTTTGTAATACATTTTATTTCTTAACCTACATTTGTTTCGAACTTTTTTTGTAACAGTTATTTTAATCAGTCGACATATTAACAATCACTAACACTTTGAATAACAGTAATTGATAAGAGAGGCAAAAATCCAAATGACCAAGAACACTACTTAATAAAAGAAGATAACGTAACAGACATTTTAACTAACAATGACAATTGAAAATAACCAAACTTCATAAAAACTACTTAACACAATGAATCATTCTAGTGAGCATTATGACCATGTGTCATTCCATTTGGGTAACTGGTTTGTTAAAAATAGCTAAAATCTCTATTGGACAAAAACGTTTCTAGTAGTTGGATTCTGCTAACAACTTAAACACGTCTTCATCGCTTGTCAACTCTATTATGTGATATTCGATTGTGTAGTTTGAATATTTTGCATGGGCCGACTGTCGGAAAAACAATTTTCTTACCAACTGTGAGTTGTGAATTCCATAAGGGGGAACCCTAACAGGCGCAACTTGCTTTATGACATCCTTAAGTGTTTCAATGTTGCATTCTAAAGGAATTTCAAACCTTATTGGATTTGTTCCAGTGAAGGAATAACCCACAAAACTGCCTTGTCGTGCTATGTTCCACTTGCCGTTGGAATATATCATTGCATCATGTGTACGGACGATGGTGGATCGAAGTAGGTTGAGTATACCATCGGGTGTTCTGTTGATGGTGCATAATATTTCTATAGGGCCAGCACTTGACATTTGGTCATTGCACATTAACATTGTGCAAACATCATCATCATTTGTGAGTTGCAGAGAATGAAAAAAATATTGCTGACCTGCATGTAGAGATGGCTGTCGGTAGTAGATTTCATCAAGAAAATGGTTATTGGCTAGCAGAAGGGTGTCGTGCATCCTACTCTTGAGTGTCTGGAAAGAACACTCATTAGGAACTCGCATTGGTATTGGAGTAGGCATTCAAAAGAAACACCTTTTTCGTTGTGTTTTATTGATCCATTTGGAAAAATGAATGCTAATTTAGAGTTACCAATGGTCTGACTACTTGTTTCTCCTAAGAATGGCATAGTATTCAGATTGAATTTCGATTGCAGAGGCATGTTGTGTGGGAGTGGGAGTGTATGCCTTATATAGGGGTGAATGACGCCCAAATTTAGGCCTGTCCAGTCACGCCTTATTTGTTAGGCGTGTTTAGTCACGCCCTATTTTGGCATGTTTAGTCACGCCCTTTTTGTTAGGCGTGTCCAATCACACCCTATTTGTTAGGTGTGTTCAGTCACGCCCTATTTCAGCATGTTCAGTCACGTCCTTTTTGTTAGGTGTGTTCAGTCACGCCCTATTTGTTGACGCCCTATTTGGACGTGTTCAGTCACGCTCTATTTATTAGGCGTGATTAGTCACGCCCTATTTAAGCGTGTTCAGTTGCGTCCTATTTGGGCATGTTTTCATCATTCACTCGACTCAGTCCACTCACTGTCACTCAGGCGAGACAATCGCGTCCTTCTTCCTCTTCGGTCTTTTGTATTCCACTCTCTCTACTTACTTAGTATGTCATTTTTACCTTCATATTATTATTTCGGATAATTGGTTTTTCTATTAAAACCTAATTAATAACTTTACTTAAAGTAGCATTACACTCACATTATTATTTTGATCAGTACACTACAACGGCTTTCAATTTGAATTATATTACATTTGTTTCTAAGCAAACCTAAATTTAAATAACTTGTTTTTTTCCTATACCCTATATTTGGAGGGTAAAAGGGTTTCTTGAAATTCCATGATTGTGACAATTGTGTGAAAGGTAGAGGCTTATCTGCAAGAAATAATGAAGAAATTGTGTTTTCCAAAATGGACCAGTAATCATGAAGATTAAAAAAGATGAAATCAAAGTTGGCCATGTGGTGTGGAAATGGTGACTGGTGAGGGAGAGAGATGCCTCATTTTGTGTGAAAGGTAGAGGCTTCTTTTCTTTAATTCTTTCTTGAAGCAACACTATAAAGTAATAATGACAATATTTTTGGCAAATAGGGTTTATGGTATATAATGATAAGAGCATGATGGCCCCCATTACTCTAATCAAATTGTACTTTTTGGATTTTCATCTTCGTGCCGCGAGACTCAATGTTCCATGATTCAATTTTCATAAAGAAAACTACTATAAAGAAATTTGAAATTGAAGTAAACATAAATTTTAAGATTATGCTAATTATTCCAAAGACAAAGAAACCTAAATCGCACTGCTTTAACACGTTCAAATTCATGGACCAAGCACCAAAGAAGGGCTATACTCATATAGATAGTTCTTTTACTTTTATGCATAGGCATAATAGGATCGATTAGTTCAAGTAAATAAGCCAACCCCAAAATATCGAATCTTTATAGTACAATTATTTCTTAACACTATCTTTATATGGATAATTTAGGATAACTGGTTTTGCTTAAATTGTCATGTTCATTATTCTTCAGAAACATAGGAAAATTATAAGCGTCATGAGGTGCGTGGACCCGACTAACAAAATTGTATTGATTTGGTGTTTAGTGTGATTGGTTTAGGGTTGATGGTTTAACGTTTAGGGTTATCCATTTCGAAAACGTGATAGTCATATGTCTAATCACATGCAAAAGATGATGAGTAATATCACCTCTCCCAACCAAATACAGGGGTTAGACAATATTTTTATAAATCAAATGCATTAACATCACAATAATTAAAGAAACATAATTACAAATTTCATGAAGTACCACCATGAGTAGGACAATTTCTCGATTATGTCTAACCTGCTTGCAAATTCCACATTTGACACGTCTTGGAATTGTTTCCACTTCCTCCATGTCGTTATGTATTCTGGTGGACCTTGTGTAACACCCCGGATTACAAGTTGCTAAGCTAGACGTTTATGTGTGCGTTATGGGGTTTTTTGACACAGAGGGGGTTAAAAAAAATTAATTCCCATACAGGGGTTGCCATATTTTTATTTACCATTTGGGGATAAGTCGTGCTGGCACGACTTGTAAATCAAAAGTCATATCCTATTTAACGACTTTATTTTTTTAAAAATTTTTGGAAAAAGTCATAAACTTATATACGACTTCACTTTATTTTTTTTCAAACCGGTAACTGCTTTTTTTTAAAAAAAAAATTTACTCAAAAGTCGTAAAATATATTTCAAATTTAAAGTTGTAAGATATTTTATGACTTTAAAGTCAAAATTATTTTTTTGGATTTTTTTTAATTTTTTTAAACTTAAAAAAAATATTTGGAAATGATTTGGAAGTCGTAAAGGTACGACTTTGGCACGAGATCTTAATATGGCTTTATATATTTTAATATGGAAAAGATAATTCATTTGCCTTTGCTGCTGCAACTTAATTTGGATGGCGTTGTCAACGATAACATCTCTTCCTTTAGTAACAAAATTAATTGATTTTAAAGTTGGTAATTTATTTGCCTTAATTCTTTTACGGTTTATTTTTTAAAAAAAGAAATAGGTAGGAAAATTAATTAGCTTTTAATTTGGTAATTAATTTGTTATGGCTTTTCTTTATTTATATATATTATGGGAATTAGTTTAATATTTGTATGTAGGATTTGACATATTTTTTTAAAAAAAAAAAATCTGTAGGAAAAATAATTATTTCTTAATTTGGTATTTAATTTGTTATTGCTTTTCTTTATTTATTTATATATATATATATATATATATATTATGGGAATTAGTTTTATATTTATATTTAGGATTTCGTAGTTTTTCTTTTAAAAGCTGTAGGAAAATTAATTACCTTTTTTTATTAAATATTTTAGTTATTAATGGTTATATTTTATTAAATTTGTTAGCCAATTTTGTATTGTTGGTTTGAAAATTTTAATTTTAATTTTAAAAATAGTTTTTGTTAAATTATTTTTTTTGTTAATAATATTTGCTTGTTATATAAGAGAAAAAAATATTTATGTTGATTTTTTTAATTAATTAGTAAAAATATAATTATGTTATTTAGTCATTTGACACACTAATTGTAATTAAATATTTTAATAAAATTTGAAATATGAACACAAGATATAATTTGAAAGATTTAGATTATGAAGGAGCATGATGCAGTACATGGAAAACAACCTTGTATTGATAGCACACAGCAAGCAAGAATAATATACGCGTGCAGGGACACCAATGGAGGAGGAAATAATTTTTTAAAACTAACATAATGTACTTGTTAGAATGAATTTGAAAATTAATATATTTATGCATTTATAACATTACAGTTTTAAAATTATCTCATTAAAATTAATTTTTAAAAATATAAATTAATTAGGATTATTTTTATTAGAAACACGTTAGACTTAATTCTTAAAGTTTATGTCAAGTATAATAAACTAACAAGTATATGTGTATCATACGTGTTATAACTAGTTTATTATAAAAGTAAGATTTTTTTTATGTTTTTAATTATATTAAAATTATCTTTTGTTTTTTATTAAATTTAATTTGATATTTTATATTTTTTAAATAAATTAAAATAATTATTTTAAAATGATTATTTTTCATTTTGAAACACATAAACTATCTTTAAATATTGAGCTATTCTTTTTTTATGTTTCCATAGACCACACTACTTTAAAGTCGTGGACATCATCACGACTTTCAGTATTATTATGCTTTTACTCATTTAAACAATTATAATACTCATGTAAAGTACATTAAATAAACATTTTATAACTACAATATTATTATGCTTTTACTTAGTTACTTAACATTACATACTGATAATATTATTAGGATTTCTCTTAATTAGGGTATTGATTTAATAGACAAATATTATTAGGTTTTTGAAATTTATACGTAACATATTGTTAATAGTGAAGTAGTGTTTTAGTTAATTAAATAAGGATTTTATTACTATTCCAATGAATTAGGATTCACATAATTAATTAACAATTATGTAACTACAATTTTAATATTGTTATTAATAATTAAATAAATATTTAATAATTTTCCACTATATTATAACAGTTTTTGATACCTGATGATTCAAAATGACGAAAAACATTGGGAAGGCCAGTCACTACGTGTATATATAACGAGATGGATCAGTCAATTCCAAATAGGCCAAAAACATTTCATTGTGTAGAACTGAAGGACACAATCGTCATAATTGTCCATACAAGGAAGTTGACAACTAATATTATTTGTACTTTTTTACTTCTTTTTACTTTGTCATCTTCATTTGATGTTCATTAATCTTTTTGTGAAGAATATTTAACTACTGTTATTACTTAAATTATATTTGGTGTTTACATAACAATTATTCTCATAATAAAATTTTAACATTAGGATACCAAATGATTACTTAAGATTATGACAATTGGCAAAATTAATAAACAAACTCAAAATAAATATAGCTTAATTTATATTCTACAAGTTAAATTTATTACCAAACTATTTTTATCCAACAATAAATCTCTACAAATTTCAATTTTAACATTACTACAACAATTTACAAAATTAATTAAAATATTAAACATGGTTCAAAATAATTATAACATAAATTACTAAATTTTTTATTACAATGATTTGCAATTATATAAAAATATTAAATTAAATAAAAAATTTAAATTGTAATTAAATAATTACACGAAAAAATATTATATGTAAAAAGATGTAGTTCAAAATATTAATTAACAAATAAAATATTATCCAATATATTTAAATAAAAAATCAAATATATCAACAAATAAATAAATGAAATATATATATATATATATATATATATATAAAATGGTTGTTGAGAAGTCGTATATATACAAATGACTTTAAAGTTGTTTTTATATATACGACTTCTAAGCTGATCGATTTAAAAAGAAAATTAAAAAATAAAAATTTAAAAAATACGACTTTAAAGTCGTATAGCTTTTCACGACTTTTGATCTTAAATAATTTTTCAACACGGGGAAATCGTAAAATAATTTACGACTTCACTTTAAAAAAAAGAAAAAAAAATTGCAATTCTGACTTTGAAGTCGTGCCATGTGGCACGACTTACCCCTAAATGGTAATTAATTTACGGACTACTCCCATATGGTAATTATGCTTTTTTTTGCCCCCATGTGGTGATAAAGCCGCGTTATGGTGATTAATTATATGTTTTATTGTATGTTTTATTTGATAATGACTGTTTTGAGTGTCCTTGCCTTGGTATGCGTGTTAGTGGTTGATAGCTGTCCTTGTTGACTTGCGGTTGTTGTGTTTGCATGAAAGGAAAACCTGCCATGTCAGCTGAGTACTTAAGCACAAGAGCGTGTAGTGGAAGTGTGTTTTCTTCTATTCTTCTCCTTTACATTTTCTCTCCTTTTCTTCCAAGCTTACTCACACCCAGAACCCTTTCTCCCTCAACCTTTCTGTACCACCTTGAACTCGTCGACGCTGCCACGAAACCCTGACGTTGAGAAGGAACTCGTGGCCGGAACAGAAGCTTATAACAACACGTCGTGAAGCTCGTGAACGAACTCCTGGTTAGGTAAGGGAGTTTATTATGTTTGATAACAGCCTTAGGTAACATGGTTGAGGACTAAGGAGTCCAACCATGGCGATGATTGCATGTCTTTATATGAGTGTTGTTTTCCAAAAAACATGCCTTTGAATGGATGTAATGGGTACGCTTTTATGTTCGTTGGTTGGTTTTTGTGTTGATGATAATGATGTTCTAGTGTGGTGTTCTTAAAGGGGGAGTTGATGTTGTAAGAACTCCTTGTGCATGTGTGTGAAGTTGGCATTTTTTGTACCAGGAAGGGTAAGTCGGGTTGTATCCATGTGCTACACTTGTTTTGATGTCAGCTACCGGGAAGGGTAAGCCGGGTTGTATACATGTGTTACACTCTTGTTTTTGATGTTGGCTACCGGGATGGGTAGGTCGAGTTAAGCAAGTTTCGTAGTATGCAGGTGTGCATGCAAAACTTGAAATGCCGGGACCAGGTGGTTAACCTCACAAGGACCACGATCAGTGCATTGATGAGCCCGTGTTGGGGTGGCCCTCGTTTAGGGCAGTGTGTATGTAACATGGAAGGGTATGGAGATCCTAGCCGGGGCGAGAATTTCCTGTGCCAGGCCATACGTTGATGGTGCCCATGAGAGACATACATATTTGTAGTCGTGTTGGGGCTGCCCTCGTTTGGGGCAGTGTGCATGTAACATGGGAGGGTATGGAGATCCTAGCTAGGGTGAAAGTTCTTGTGCTGGGCCATACGTTGATGGCGCCCATGAGAGACATCATTTTGCATGGCAAAAATATTATGATTGACTGTAATAGTACTAGAAGTACTGAGGGCCACGTCTGTAGGGAGATCCTTATGACACCCGTTTGGCTGATCACCACGGGGGTGAGTCCCGTGCACGACAGAGTGACCCTGACGTCAACTAAAACTATCATTTGGACCATGGATTTGGCCTATTTCCGGGATGGCACCACATTGCATGATTGATAGTTAAGACAGGAACATGCATCATGCTAGGCAGTTTTATTTAAGTTGATTTGTGGAATGTTCTTGAATGCCTGTTCATGATTGGTTGCGTGTTGAAATATCTAAGCTTTGTGGTGATATTGTAATGCTTGACTGTATTCCTTAACTAACGTTATCTTTTGCTTGTTGTTTTACATAATGAACTCACCCTTGCTTTGTTGTACCTGGTGGTTTGGTACCTATGATGATCACAAACCGTGTTATTGTGAGCAGATGGACAGCAGTAGGTGACTGGGAAGATGACCGCTTCTTGGGTTGGAGCTGCCGAGTAGCCGGGATGTCGATGGACTAGATCTCGGACAGGAGTTGTATTTTGCTAGATGTACCCCTTGATAGTCGTACATGTGTTTTGCTAATCACACCCCGATATTTTATTCCTTACTTCATTTGTAAAACATTTGATATATTTCGAATAGTCTTTTGTGTCTGTAACTAAATATATATATACCAAGCATAATATGATCATTCGGGCAATTGTGTTTTCCACCTCATCTTGAAACAAGCCACTTCTCACCGTATGTTGGTTTGATTACCTTAACCCTCCAAGGGCAACCATCGTTGTTTTGAATACACTTCATGCTAAACTTGTTAGGCTTGCTCTCAACCACAGTTGCTTCTTGATGCTCCTTCATGAGGTTCCACTTAATTGCAATTTGTGCCTCCATTTTAGATACAAATTCCTGTTTAACAAACAAATCATCCCCTAATTGCCATGGACCTTGCACTGAACCTGAACCCGACCCCGAAGCAGAACCGGTAAAAGATTCTTCTTCGCGTGGATGATTCCTATCAATAGATGTGTAATGTGGAATTCCATCCCAAAAAGGAATTACCTCAGCACCTAAACATATCAGACAAATAAAATTCTATAATATACAACTACACATATATGACTACATTTTCACTGATTTTAGCAATCTAACATACCTTCAACAGCATGTTCTGGTTGAGTAGATCCAACATCGGCATTATGACGGATTTGAGATGACCCCACATCAGTTTCTTGTAAAAATTCAGTCGCATGCACACCAGCATCCTCATCATTATTCGACGCACTAGCATCCTCCTCAAGAAGACGATCTTCCATTGCGATATTTTCATCATCGTCATCCTCATCATCGTCATCCATAACCCAAGTTGGGTCATGTTCAGCTTCCTCAGACATGTTTACACCTGGAGTAGCATATGATGCTTCATTATGTGCAGAATTAAAAGCGACTGACCTTATGGGTAAAACAACATCCTCCAATGCGGTAAAATCCACGTACAATTCTAACAAATCATTCCTTG
Source organism: Glycine tomentella (assembly GCA_007407185.1). Classification (NCBI taxonomy): domain Eukaryota; kingdom Viridiplantae; phylum Streptophyta; class Magnoliopsida; order Fabales; family Fabaceae; genus Glycine; species Glycine tomentella. The sequence goes on from PYAF01001930.1 coordinate 185,894, forward strand.
ACTGGTTGAAAAATTGTTCCATTACAATTTCTATGTCTTCATCATCCAGCAGTTGAGTCCCCGTGTAATGATCGTGTTGCCATAATCTTGCGGTCACCAAAATGATATGTTGGTTGTCTTTTAGACCTAATTTTTGGTGTATCTTCTCATGCAATTCACTCACTGTTGATCTTCGATTGATACGTGTCGGCCTGTTGTCCCCTTCAAAAATAACACCCCGTCATCCTCTAACTTTCCTTCCATTAAAAAATAACATAATACGAGCACTCTCACTACCTGAACTCATATCTTGCCGCCAACAAAAATAAAAACTTTAAAGGACACTTACATAAAATACAGACGCTTAAAGGATGCTTAAACAAGAACTCACTATCTGAAGAAATGGATTTACAACATAACCTGTCAACCAAAGCATCTGGAGGGGTTGCTTAAATAAAATTTGAGGGGTTGAAACACGCCTAAATTAGGCGTGTTTAAACATGCTAAAATTGGGCGTGTTTAAACACGCCTAATTTAGGCGTGTTCAATAGCCTCAAATTTCAATTTTTTTTAAAAACAACCCCATTTTTCTAATTATTTATTTAATTTGTATTGTTTATTTAAATTTGCCTAATTCTATAGATCAAACTATAATTGATATTCTTGAACAAAATATATTCAATTCGAGTAACTTTGTAAAAGTAGTTCTGAAAAAATAATTATAATGCTTGATAAAAAAAATGCTTTTGAATAGAGTAAAAACCATGTTAATTTGATTGGTAAACAAAGTAAAGATATAGAGAAAGGAAAAAAAAACTTGTAATGTAAAAGACTTTGAAAGTAAATCGATTCAAATGTGAACAAACATAAATTGCAGAAAAGTAAAGTGTTCATTGAAAGGAAATTGAAATCAAATATGAAAAACAATATAAATATTTTATAAATATAAAGAACAACAAGTAAATAAGATTAGAGTTAAGATAAAAAATGATGATTGGAAAGAGTTATGAAGATTTGCATGAAATGCAAATTAATTAAAGAAATGAAAAGGCGAAAATTGTAAACTGTATTAAAGTATGGGTTCAAACATACATATTTTTCTAGTAACCAATAGCCATTTCCTTGGGCGGCATGTTGGTGTAAAGGAGTTTGTGTGAACATCAAAACCAATGAAAAATGACTGTCGTTGTGCCTATTTATAGCCTAATTCGACTCAATGATTGATTTACAAGATGTTGAAACCTGTGTCTTCATGCTTCTTGTCAGAAAATTGTTAATAACTACCTTTTGATCAAAAGCTATACATTTTTCATAAGCTTTTGTTCACATCTTTGAGGAGTATGCAACTTAAATAACTTGCCTTCATAACTTGATTTGAACACTTTAACACCTTCTGATGAAAACATAACTTGATCTCCAGGGTTTCATCATTTTGATCAACTCACCAAATACTACATTATGTTTGTATCCTTTTCAATCAATCATCGAACATTACATTTGTATTATGCTCTTCAAATTGCATCAACTTCAGTAAAGCTTCTAAATATTCATACTTAGAAAATTTTACTTTCACCTATAACAGATGCCCCCTAAAAATGTGTGTTAAAACTTTGAGAACATTAATTTTTTGTACTTAATATAAAACATGTATTTTCGGCCTTTTATTCGATTTCAATTAACAAATTAATGATTTATTTACAAGGGCAAATTGATTAATTTACCTAACCCACGTCCTCCATTATTTACCCAAACGTGGATTAACCAACTTATCATCATGGGGACAAAATCACGCATCCCCACAATGGTAATGATTAAACGAATTTATCTTAAGTTACATTAAAGACAATTCAAATTATCATATTCAAAAAATACAATTGTTCTCTCTTTTTAGCAATCAAATAGAGAACACTATTCTCTATAAAGTAGAACCTTCTTTCATCCTCTTTCTTTTCACCTTCACTGTTGTGCTTAGAACCTAGAACTCTGTAATTATGAATCCTTATTCTCCATTAATCTCTTTCTATATAACTTCGCTTTTCCTTTCACCATGGTCGCTCCTTCAAGCTTGACCCAAGGAAACAACCTTCCTAGTATTACCTATTGAACATTTGAAGTTCAATGGAAAGAGATTTGCCCTTTCTCTAGTCCTAGAAGTAGAAAAGACAAAGCTTTGGGAGACTAAGGTAATCATCCTTTTCTCACTAGTTGAAAAGAAATTAGCTTTTGCATGTTCGATCTGTACCAACCCACCAACGGAGTCTTTCTATTTCTTCCCTAGCATTGAAGAAGAAACCCCATATCCATGATGACATAATCAAAATGGACTTCATGAAGGAGTCTAAGAAGATTTTTCATTTGAATCTTTATTTTGATCGAACAAATTACATTTCTTGGTTATAAAGGCTTGAGACTGATTACGATGATCATTGGAAAATATATGAATTTTTTATATTCTATAACTCAGCAAACTTGACATTTCAAACATCAAAATTTCAATGGCGATGGCTACTGCTATTTTTGGAAATCAAAACACTTGTGCCCTCAAAGGCTCAAACTGCCATGTGGTCCTGTGGCTCCAGCTCTTCTTGATGTGGCAACAATCACATCTTTGATGCTCAATGGCGAGAAGCACTTAGTAAGATCTTTTGAGAATATGGTCAACCCTAAGACGTTTAATTGGGAGAAGAAATCTTACGGAGGCTTTATGGAGAATCACAGGGGCGCTCAAGATGATATGACCAAAGAGCCAATTATTGAAAGAGGGCACTTAGCCTTCATTATTGGATTTGTACTCACTTTATTTGTACTAAGTCCATTCAAGTCCTTATCATCTTTTATAACCTTGCTCAATTGCTTCACCCTGGAGAGCCTCGACTCTGCCTTGCCAAGTTCCAATTGGAAAATATTTATCAAGCTTCCGTTGATGCTGTTAATAGTTCGTGTCGAAAAGAACCAATAACTAGTATGTCTGGTCCATTTTGGTTTGTATAGCTATGGCTCAATTCGATCTTCAAAAAGCATTTGAGGTGTGACACGAGATTTTCTTTTGCTCTCAAACTTAAAGGTTCAAGATTGATTTATTATACTCCAATAGGAAAACCTTCAGAACAACGCTTCATATAATATATTGACGTGCTTTTGAAGACTACTGATTTCACCAAAAATCTAGCACCATTCGTCCATCCTTCTATTTATGTACCTAAATGTTTGAAGAAGACTTTTTCTTCTGAAACCCCTGGTTAAGAAGCTGAATTAATCAAAATCTAGTCAGGCTTCTTAACTTGAGATATTTTAGTGGCTGGCTTCAACATCAAATTGTTGCCTTTTTTGCCTATCAACCACAAATACTATCTTAACAATTATATTTGGCCTCAATCAATTGAAACCATATCCGATGATGAAGAAACTACCAGACCCTAAAGACTTTGTAGTGTCTGAAGACATCTTGTTGTAAGAACTCAAAAAACTTCTGCCTAAAAGGAAAATTCAATTCCAGCTAGTATCCTTTGAGAAAATTTTTGACTGTACTAAACAATTCCATAAATGGGGGAATAATTCCTACTCGAAAAGGACTATCTCTCTTGAAGAATGCTACAAGAAGTTGACTGCATTTGCATCGTAGGAGCCAACAACCAAAAGGAAGAAAGCCAACTCAAACACTACAAACAAATTATCAAATTCGAGAACTTTTACAAGGAGTTTTATAGCCCAAATGATATAAGTTTTACAGTGAAAGTAGAAGCTATGTCCCGTAGAGAAAAAAATTAGGCAAAATAGGCTTAATTGAAAAGTGATCAATCCTTAAGCCTTAAATGATTTTGATAAGTATTGCCCAAGTAACCTTCCTATCTTCCCTTCGACTGAATTTGGATTTCTAAAATCTCTTAGACAACCCAAATGGTTTTGAGAAAATTGGTTTTTCAAAGATTTAAATAAACCTAATCCCCCAGGCCTGAAAAAATATTTCCCATAAATTTTTTTATGACCCATACATTTACCTTGATGATGAAACTCTACCCCCTTGGCTTGTCAGTATTCATAAAGTAAAATTGCTCACTACAACTCCCTGGGGTTATTTAATCCACATCCCCAGTTTTAATTATAACAAACCATTAACATTGCAAATTGAAAGGATGATGAGTTTAAGTGTTGAAAAACATTTTGCTTAAATATTTCAAAGTTAAAAGTCTTAAGAAGAAGATATGTTCATTCATTTTGAAGTACTTAGAATGATGCTCAGAAATATTGTCTCAAACAACTGTCAAGAGTTGAGAACTCAGAAGATTTCTTGAAGCCCATCTGCATGATGAAGAATGCTTCCCTCTAAGTACTTAGTGTTTGACAAAGTACTAAACAACAAGGCTTTACATAGAAGACTCGTTGAAAGTTACATGAAGAGCATCCAAAATTAAAATGAAGCAGTACCAAAGTTTACATCAGAATGATGCAGAATATGACTCTGAAGAACTTAACTTCATAATGGTTCAAAATGAAACTCAAGGACAACTTCATGACTTCCATATGATGCCACAAATATAAAGGGCACATTAGAAAATGGATCAACATTTCACTTTCTAGATGCTACCACACACACTCAGGGAACATCAAAAAGTGAATGTTAATTGCATTTTAAGATACAAACCTATTGAAAGCTAAATATGTCCATGAGAAGCACTAATGAGAAGCATCAAAATAAAAGATTGAAGAAATTACACAGTTTGACCTTGGACAAAACACTAACACACCAGAAACTGTACCTTTACTCAATATTTACGAAGCAATCTTCTTCATAATGCTTTATGTTGTGAAGATGTGTTAAGGTTGATGAAGTTATGATACTTCAAAAAGGCATACCAATAGAACTTCATCAAAAGAATATACAACAAGTATGAATTCTTTCTCAACAAACATTAGAATGACTATTCTAATGATACTTCAAAATGCTTATCAAAATGGGAACCTTAAAGTGACTTCCTCAGAATGGTTTTGCAAGTTGTCATTTCATGACAATTGTCATGACTGTCTACTTGCTCCAAAAGCTAGTCAGTTGAGTGAACTCCACTTCATGATCATCTTTGGAGCTTTAAGAGTTTATTGAAGAGCATTTTGAAGTCAAGGTGAAGTATTCTAGTGAGAAAAACATGTGCTTAATCTTTGTCTGTGAAATCTATATTTCCTGCTACAGCCCTCTTTATTGAGAATGACCCACTTCTGTATTGAGCTTGTAATTTGTACCATCCTCAATTTTTTTATCTTGATTTTGTATTCACGTTTGAATTATTTGTGGATATGTGATGGTAGTTTGATACGAGAAGGATAGGATAGAAGCAAATGGATCCAAGTGGGAAGTTTAGAAGTGCTTAGAATATATTTTATCATGATTATTTAACTTAAGGAAAGAAACCAATCCTAGCCATGTAGGACATTGGACAAAGGCTTAAGATTTTAGATCTATGACACATAAGTAACTATCATATTAATTGAAAAACACATGAAGTACAAGAGGTATAAATCAAAAGAGACAAAAACTTAAAGAAAAGAATGCAAGTGCACGTGAGATATTTCAGCAAAACCAATTGCAAGTGGAAGTGCAAACCATGTGTGTGTGTGTACGTGTAGGCTTAACGAATTGGTGTACAAGAGACAATTATGCATCCATGCATAAAACAAACCAAACCAAGCTTCTTCAGCAACATTTTACACATAAATGACCAACCATGATGAAGGAATCTTTACTTTATGAAGTTATAAACATGCATTTAATGAATGAAGACAAAAATATTAGATATTATCTTTAGGTCATGATTACTTAGTTACATTAGAACTAAACTAAGTACATCTAATAGACCTGGGGGAACCCAGAAGTGCTCGAAGTCTTCCAGTCCATCTCTTACCCAGTACCTATCTCTTGTTCTTGTTAGTTATTGGCGTGTGAGCCTCATTCCTTCGACATGACCGTGACTTAAGATTCAAGTACCGTTGAAAAGACTAAAGGAACAAGGTCGCAAAATGCTATCCAGCTCTCTTGTTGCGTAGCAATAGAAGCCGATGAGGGAAGAGAGAGACCACCAATGCAAGTGGATCGACTTAAGCATCAATTTCAAAGGCGACAACATGAAGCATGGCAGGACTGTTTTTCTATCAATATCTGGTGATCAAGAAGAGACTGCTGTTGTAGCACGTGTGTGGCCCAGCCCATAAGGGCCATGTGGACTTGACATCATCCCCACCTTCCTCCAGTATATCACTGGCAGTCCCTCGTGAGTGCAGCCACAGGTTCCTCTACGGCTACCTTGTTACGACTTCACCCCAGTCAAAGACCCCACCGTGGTATGGTCCTTTTCTTTCCCCCGACCGATGACTCGCTTGTTCAGTACTGCTAACTCTTTCTTTTTTGAGGATGCCGTCCCACAGCTGCCCCTTTTGTGTTTTGGGGGGATCAAGTTCCTTGCCAACTATCGACAGCCTTTTGCTTCGGTAGTGAATTACCTACTAAAAAAAGAGGCAGGCAAACGATAAGAAGAGTGTATGATACTTGCTTCCTTCTCTTATTGTCTTTTATGGCGGGAGATTTTTTTTTTAAAAAAAAATTGCACGTATATGCTTGCTCCCTAACCCACGACCAACTCTCTTTTCTCCTTACACTTTGCTTTCATTTTCTCACTTCCTTATTGACTCAAAAACCATAGCCTCCACTTCTATTGCATCCTTTACTTCTATTTCCTTCTTTTCTTTCTTCCAAACTATCTTAAGACTTCATTCCTTCAAGATTTTAAAGTGTGCAGCCACTTACTTGGAAGAATTGGAAGCAAATTTGCTTAAGGTGGGCTAGGCTTCAATCTTGATTTTTTAGTTGGACTAACCTTTATGTTTAATGGTGCAGAATTATGGTTGAGCATACTAGGCTGAATTTTCATATCCTTGAAGGGTATTTTACTATGTGTTTATGTTGATTTAAGAGTAGGATATGTTGATAAGTGACGTGCTGAAATATTAGTGATTATTGGACTTGATTTTGATTATCTTTTGAATTGATTTTGATGACATTTTAGATTGTTTGTTTGTATATATATATATATATATATATATATATATATATTGGGATTGTTTTGAATTGATGTTGAGAAGTACAAGTTGAATGGTATAATGAAAAATGGTTTAATACTTCAGTGCTTCAATTTTGAGGATTAAGTTTTAGGATAGTAACTTGAAAGAAGAATAAGGTCTAGATTTTGTTCTAGTTTTCTTGTGTAAGTGAAAAGAAATTAGACTTTATATTGGAAGGTATATTAGAACTTACTAACTAAAGATCTATCATGTTATTATTTAATTTGATGATATTATTTGCCATGCATAAATTTGCATGAAATTGAATAATATATATATATATATATATATATTTGATAATATGATGATTGTTGTGATAAAATTTCCATGAATTTACTAATGATTTGCATTTCAAAGGAAAAGAATGGATTTATGTGATGATATCTTGAGATTGTTTCTAAATCCAGTACGAGATTTTAGAAACAAAATGGGTACTACATCCAGTCAGAGATGTAGAAACCAGGTGCACATTGGAATTGATCATGCATTGTTTACGTAAGACGACCGCAGTGTACTACATCCAGTTAGGGATGTAGAGACCATGTGCACTCTGGAATTTTCTCATACATATATTTGTTTGAATGGTTATTTACTTATGTATATATATATATATATATATATGTTGAGTTTATGAAATTTATTTGTGAAGCACTAACGTACTAACCTATTGAATGGTTTAGTTTTGCCTATTGAGAAATTTATTTCTCACTAGATTTGTTTTATTTTTATATAGATGGCCTCTGTGATAATCTTCCTTGATGCATTGGATTGGTGGTGGGACTGCAATGAAGTTAGAAATTATTATGTTTTTACTATGCATCATGTGATATGTGTGTATGTGTACTTTGGTGCACACTTTCCTGTGTCTATACTAATTAATATGTTTAATCTTAACGATCCTTTTTTTCAATTTCCTCATGTGTATCTGGATCCTTCTATAGAGCCCATCAATATATCCTCTAGCAGCAATCCGATGTATCCTCCTTTTGTACCCGTCCCTAGAGGAAATGTGAATCCTAATGATGAATCAGATCTTGAGGAATGTTTTGCTAATAAATACGAGCAAATATTTCTCCTGGTCCACGAAATCTACTAAGGGTTATCCCTACTAGTAATATAGATAATTTCATTGTTGCGTAGTACTTCTGTATATATTTTTTGCTAGAACATATGGTTTTTAGTAACTTTATATGTTGATATCTAATTACGATATATGGTTAGGAATATGTGAACTCATGGCCTGTAAGAAAGAAAAAATGGTATGTAATGAAATGATGATGTATATTATGTAATCTAAACGTGTGCACCTTATTTTTGAAACTATACTAATATACTCTCATTTAAAATAAACAGTAAAAACAAATAATTTCTAAAAATATATTAAGATGTTACTTAATCTGCAATAGATACTAGATAGAAATGAGAGACTCTATTTTCCTAAGTGGAAATCCTCTGTGAGGTGAAAATTTGTGTCTTTGAAGTCTAAAACACAAAAACCCTTATGCTATTGTAAGTCAAACAATGGTTGACAAGGTTGAAATCATTGGTGTTGTTGGTCTAGTTAAGGCTAGGTTGTAAGTCCAAGGAGAGTACTGGGAGGTTTTTGAAATCCACTGGCTGCTAGTCCAATAGTGCCTAATTATGTACTCTTCCTCTTCCCTCTCTTTGCACTGATTTTGAACAAATTTGTTTACTAGTTTTGTTAAAGTTTAAAAACAGACAACCCTTTTGCAAATACACATAAAACTAAACTAAGTTTATCAATGTGTTTTCAAATAAACAACCTTTTTGAAACAAGAGCTTTGAACTGTGAAAGAACCTTTTTCCAGAACTGATTGCATTTTTGTTCTGCGCTCACAACAATTCTTTATTTTGAACTTACATAAGAAACTTGGTTATTTTCAAAAAAGATTTTAAAAGATTTTAAAACCCCAATGCAACCCCCTTCTGATGGTATTTTTGTCACTTCAGGGGCAAGGTTCATCGAAATTCTTTATTCAATTTAGATGATGATGCTTCAAATGTTGAAAGCAGTGATGATGAACCGAAGCAAGGTAAAGGCAAGAAAAAGAAACCCCCTTCCAAAGCAAAGACTTTGCTTTCCATGTATGTTTCATACGGAGCTTATGTTAGTATATGGATGTCCTAGAGACAATCTCTTCATTAGATTAGGACATACATGTACTTTTCATATTGTCATGAATAAATTATAAGCACTCTTTATCTTGTTTCATATTCTGTCTCGATATCATTATTAATATATGAGTAACTGGATAAAACCCTTGGAATAGAATAGGTATCTCTTGAGTATCAGTAATGGGATCACGATCATGAGGATTCAAGGATACCATATGTCTACTCCTAAATTTTAAGTTCCTATTCTAGAGACACTGAGAATGAGGATCAGTGATTTCGGGTAAGACTAGCAGGCTTAACTACTTGTATGCAGATACAAGGTAAAGACCTCATGAGCTACAGACATGGAGATGTTGTAACACCCTGAAATTTTAATAACTGCAAATATACGTTATATGAATTATTCTTGATGTAAGTATTAGATTATGAGAAATTTGGCTGGTCCATATTAATTGGGTGAAATATCAATTAGATACATTAAGGAAATGTTTGAAGAAAAATGACCATATTACCCTTTCTTTAAATCAAAAATTACATAAATGCCTTTAAGGTAAAAATGATGATAATGTCCCTGGATATTTTTGAAAATTACAAAAATACCCCTAGATATTTTAGTGAGATATTTTAAGATGGAAATTATATAAATGCCCTTGGATATTTTAGAAATGAAAAGAATACCCTTCAATAGTAGAAATGACAATATGCCCCTAGAATGAATGATGAATTTACCATAATGCCCTTCAAGCCAGAAATGACCAGATATCCTTAGAGATTTTGTGAGAACCTGATGAAATTACAAAATACTCTTGACTGGCAGAATATCAAAATAGTTTGTGACAATTTCTATGAATTTTATAAGGTAACAACTTTGAAACATTAGTCAGAAAAATTCAAGCATTGAAAAAATATGGAAAAATAATAAATAGAATCTATAGAATTTTCTCTAAATTGTGGGGTGTCCAGATTTATTTAATAAAATGGTTTAGTAATTTTGATGGTCAAAAGTGGAACGAACTAATCAGAATTAAGATATAAGCAGTCTTGAATGTAAGGTCTGTGTAGCACTTTGTATAGAATACTTGTGAGCTATTTATACTGTAACTGAAGTCAGTTTATGGAAAACTCTAGAGTTTCATTATTTAATATTATCCTTTAGTTAGAAGAGTTCGAATTGAACTTGAACTCCTTCTATGAATGCCATGTGTAAAGCTAAGTTCAAATTGAACTTTACTTCTTCCTATAAAAGGCCATGTGTGAAGATGAATTCGAATTGAATTTTACTTCCTTCCAATGAATGCCATGTGTGAAGCTATCTTTAAATTGAATTCTTCTTCTTCATAAAAGGTGACATGTGGATACAAGGAAAAATCTTTTGTAATCTTATTATATGTTACTTCAGAATTATGAATATTGCTCAGTAATGAAAAATTGTGGTTTAGTATTTTTAAGTAAATCGAAAAGAATTTTCATCAAAAATCAACAAAATACAAGATGGTAAATTGAGGCGTTACAGATGTCTTAGCTAAAGTCGTGGGTGGACCTATAAGGGTATAGCTCGCACTGAACGGACCCACAAAGAGACTCTATGAGGAAATCTCATAGATAGTATCATTAGAGTAGTCTCTTATTATTTGGGTGTGTCTTTCCTTAGACCAGAAGTTTTCACCTAGACTGTGTTCGAGAAGACATGTTTTGATTGTATGCCTCGTCTGCCTGAAACATGGAGACACATAGGTATACCTTTTGATGGACTCCTGAACTGATTCAAGTCCTGTTTGCCCCGATCTTCCTTGCAATGGAATCAATTCTTCAATTGAAAGAAAAACAGAGTATGAATGCTCTGTTTTGGAGACAGCTTTTTAGGTTTTGTGATTTAAGAAATGGATCAATGGAAAAGGATTAGAAACGGATTTGGATTGACACCATGGAATAGGAATTCCAA
>PYAF01001931.1:16820-28335 GCA_007407185.1 Glycine tomentella
ATTTCTAAAGAACATCAGAGGAAACATGTGATTGATTCAAACAGAGGAAAACCTCTCAAAAGTGTTTAATTCTCCCACAGGTAAGTGTTTATTCTCAAATCCATCACTGATATATCATAGATTAATTTTGCAGTTCATTTCCCATCAAATCAAAGTACATACTTATCATGGATCATTAGGGCTTTTAGGGTTGGGCCTGACTAGAAAGGAATCTTTGTTTTTCTGGATATTCAAAAAGTACCTTAAGAATAGGAGAGAAAATAAAGATAAAACATTTAAATCATCACTTCCTATTTTTTTCAAGATTTCCGTGTTTTTATCAATCTTTTTCTTCACCCAACTTTGTATCATTTAAAACAAGAATTTTTGTTTTCTTTTTCGTTTTCGTTTTTTCTTTCTTTTCTTTCACATGAATAACATCTAGCCACTTCTAAAAAATCCTTTTCATAACATGAACTACCCAAAAGAAATTTTCATCACAACTTATTCCCTTTTTGCTCTCCTAACCTTAGGTAAGGTATGGAATTCCTATCCTAGGTTAGAGTTTCAATAAAATATTAACTGTTTGGCTCAAAGGGGTTTGCAAAAGATAAATCATTATATATATTGGGATAGCTTTTTGGCCAGTGGCTTAAAAAGATGTTTAATAAGAAAGAAGACCTAAATCATATCCATGCATCATATGTTATGACAATTAGAAATTTATGCAAAATTAACTATAGACTTTATCAGTGAGGTCACTCAATTTAATTTATGTGGATGCACACACTCACTTGGGCTTTACGGTCTGTTTTGATGTTCAAATCAAATGAATGTTTCGAAAGATGTTCTTTATCAATTCCTTTGTAAAAAGACTTGCCTTCATTTGATATTTGAAAAACCCATTCCTTTGTTGTTCATTCTCAAAGTTTCCAAAAATCATTTTATGGTGTTCTGATCAAAATCAAAAAGCAAGTTTCAAAAATATTTATCTGTTGATTCTTTCTAAAACATGTCTTATCAATTAAGCCCCAAAAAGATTTATACTGGCATACTTAATAAAACAAAAAGTTTTTAATATGTGTATTTTCAAAAAGAAAGAAACCTCTGTATGCAAGAAAAAAGAAGCAACATAGTAACTAGATAAACAAAGTACTGAATTAAAACTACAAAGCAGTAAAGAAATTTAAATGTCACTGATTTTTTTGAAGATCGTGGCTGAGAAGCTTGATGTCCTTCATTTAGATAATCCATAGGATCTGCCACGTTCTTTTTCTTCACCTGCTTTTCTTAACAAAATGGACCTGCATCCAAGTTCTTAACAAAACAGATGATACTTTCAAAAAGATAAGATATAAAAATAAAATAAAAGACAAAATTTAAAAACATTGGGTTGCCTCCCAGGAGCGCTTCTTTTACGTCGTTTTAGCTGGACGAGTGTGCTATGGCTTTGACTCCCAACATTTGATCAATGAGCTATTGATTTCTGAGTCTTCCGCATCCATTCTAAAACATTCTTTTGTATTTGTGGGATGCTCTATGTCTTCAAAAACTTTGAACTAAATTTCATCATTTTGCACTCTGACAGTGAGCTTTCCTTCATCAACATCAATTAAAACTTTGGCAGTCTTTATAAAAGGTCTGCCAAGAATTAATGGAACTTCACTGTCTTCATCCATATCCATGACTACAAAGTCGACTGGGAAGAAGAATTTGTCGACTTTCACCAACACATCTTCAATGACGCCATAGGGATGCTTAATAGATCTGTCAGCTAACTGCAGCGTCATCCTGGTAGGTTTGATTAAACCTCTCTTATCCTCTTAACCATGGATAATGCTATGAGATTGATGCTTGCACCTAAGTCAAGAAGAGATTTTCCCACAGATAAGTTACCAATAGTAACAGGAATTGTAAAGCTACCTGGATCTCTTGATTTTTCCGGGATGGTCTTTTGGATGATGGCACTGCATCTTGCATCTAGCTCGATTGTCTCCTCGTCGGTGTATCTTCTTTTCTTGGTGAGGAGGTCTTTCATCAATTTGGCATATGTTGGCATTTGCTCAAATGCTTCAGCAAAAGGAATATTTATTTGTAGTTGCTTGAAGATGTCAAGAAAACGCTTGTATTGTCTTTCCTTTGTTTTCTTGGATGGAGCGTGTGGATATGGCATACTTTCGACTGGTGGTGGGGTCAAAACAGCTTTGCCTTTATCCCTTCTTTTCTTTTCATTATCACTTGTTACCTTTCTCTCAAGTTTTTCATTTGTTTCTTCCTCATCCTTTTCTTTTTCTTTTGCTATATCATTTCCTTCATTTTTCTTTTCTTCTTCTTTCCTACCAACCACAGTTCCCCTTCTTGTTATAATGACATTACATTGCTCCTTAAGGTTGACTTGGGTATTTGCTGAGAAAGATCCACCTCCATGCTCAGCTACTTGTTTTGCAAGTTGCCTTATTTGCACTTCTAGATTTTTAATAGAAGCCTCATTATTCTTTTGATTGCTGATGGACATTTGCATGAACTGAGTAAGAATATCTTCCAGCTTTGTCATTCTGTCAGACTGATCTTGTTGTGACATATTTCTATTTGAAGAACCTGGAAAAGAATTAGAAAAGAACTTGCAAAAGAATTGTTAGGAAAACCTGCAAAAGGAGGGTTAGTGGGAACATTATAAGCATTATTATTTTGCCTCCAATTATAAGGTTGATTAGAACCTAGACCACTGAGGTATCCTTGGTAATTCCCTTGAGGTCTTGATTGATTTTGCATGTAGTGTGCTTCCTCTTTTTGTGGACAATCACCATGTACTGAACAATGGCCATTCTGATGGTCTCCTCCACAGAAGTCACATCTCAAGTTTTGAACTTGGTGTGTTGTATGAGATTTCTGTGAGCCTCCATGCTGAATTTGAGGAAGTTGGCCTATTTGCTTTGTTAAGGCCTCCAACTGCTGAGTCAAGAGCTTGTTTTGAGCTAAAATGGCATTTTGAGTGTCAAGCTCTAATATGCCTTTCCTTTGAATTGGTGATCTATCATGGTGAGATTGATAGTCACTTGCTGCTATGGAATCAATGATCACTATGGCTTCCTCGAGGCTTTTAGACATCATGGTTCCTCCAGCTGAAGTGTCAAGGATCATCTTGGTCAGGGGCCTCAAACCACTATAAAAGATGTGTAATTATGCGGCATCATCAAAATTGTGGTTTGGGCATCTCCTTAGTAGTGACTTGAATCTTTCCCATGTCTCACACAAGGGTTCATCTGCACCTTGAGAGAAAGTGGCAATAGCTGACTTTGCACTGATAAATCTTGAGGGAGGGAAGAATCTGGCGATGAATTTCTCCTCCAAATCGTCCCATGTGCTTATACTTTTGTTCGATTGTGATTGAAGCCATGTTTTCGCTTTACCTGTCAAAGAAAAAGGAAAAGCTCTGAGGTAAACAGCTTCAACATCTTCGTCCGATGCTCCCATTGTACTGCATAGCTCCATGAAAGTAGACAAATGTGTGTAAGGATCTTCATGGTCTAGCCCAGCAAATGGATGTGAGCCAATGAGACTGAGTAATGTTGGCTTTAGCTCCACAACCTTGTTGTTGAAATGAGGGATGACTATGTTGTTGTAGTGCTTGGGACCTTGTTGATAAGCATAGTCACCAAGAGTCCTTCTTTCTGGTCTATTTTCTTCTCCGCCACGATCAGCCATGTTGTCTTTTACCACTGGTGAAGGAGGGTCAATAGACGAAGTTCCCTCGGAATGCTTGTTAGATTCTTGCTTCTTTTTCTTTCTATTTTTCCTTTCAGTTTTGGAAATTTCTGGATCAAACTGAGGTTTATCTGTAGAAGACTTACCTCGCATAAAGTGAAAGGACAAATACTACAAGATTCTGTTAAGCATCGAGGTTTTAATAACAAGAAAATTTATATACAAAAAACAAGAAAATAAAGAACAAGAAAGAATTCTACTAAACTGAAATTTAAACAACTAAGTAAACGAATCAAATCCACGACAACGGCGCCAGAAACTTGTTAGGATTTTTACGGCAATCACACCGTGTTATCGTTGCAAAGTTACAAAATTTATAAAGTTCGTCTCCACAGGGATTTGTGTTTACTTCGACTAGTTTAAATCTTTACCAGTTTAGTAGTATATGTACAGATGACAAAAGCGAAGATTCATTTGTGATATTGTAAAACAAAGATAAAATTACGGAAGTAAATACGGAAGTAAATAAACGAGTTCAAGTCAAGGAAAGCGTAGGATTGGATTTCGTCTTACTTATCCCTTCGATTAATTCTACCTATGCATTATTTTTTTATTCTTATTGACGCACACGTTTAGGTAACTTTAATTCGATTCCTCGCAATTAACTCCTAAGGATATTTTACTAAATATCGATCCCTCGCATATTTAATTACATACCCAAGCATTAAGATCATATTCACGTGTTTAATGCAATCAAAACGTTATGCCCTATTCCTAGCAACGTAACGTAATGAGTAAATTCATTCAGTTCAAACCCTAAGATTACTTTCCAGTCTCACTTAGGATTTAAGTTCGTGATACTAGTGATCAAGTAGAATCAAGCATTAAGCGCCGAATGAAATTACCAACAAGAAATAAAACGATGCATAAATAGAAATTAAATGAGCATAGGGATAAGAAGAGTACGCCCAACCCTTAGAGAAGCTTAAGCGAACATCGGAAGAACCTCCTCAAGAGAATCACTGACTACGTAGCTTGTCATCGATCCTCTTTTTGGCAGAATTTCCACTACAAAAATCTCCCCATGTATTTAAGTCATGAAATCTCATCTCTTCTTACTCCCTCACTCACGTGGCCATCAAGGGGAAAAGAGAGAAGATTTTTCTTCTTTTCATGACATCTTGTACAAATATCTTTCAAGGTTATGATGGCTTCTTATCCCTTCATTAATGGAGGCTTACAAGTGGATAGATATTTCTTAAGCTTTCATGGTTGCACTTTATCACTTTAATTCATGAACCTTATCCCCCTCCTTTCCTTTCCTCACGTGGGTACCATGGCCAAGGGGGGAGATTTTTATCTTCCCTTCCTCCTTCTACACCACGTTTTGGTTTCCTTTAAAGAGGAGAAAATTGTGTGGTTCTCCTTGTGTCCATATGTCATCTTTCATGAGGAGGAAGAATTCAATTCCAAGTTGTCTTCACACATGGCATTCATAGGAGGAAGTAAAGTTCAATTCAAACTCTTCTGCCTAAAGGATAAGACTAAATAATAGAACTCTAGAGATTTCCAGAAACTGACTTTAGTTACAGTACAAATAGTTCACAAACAGTCTCTACAGAGTGCTACATAGGCTTTACATACAAGACTGCTATATCTTAATTCTGATTGGTCCGTTCTACTTCTGACCATCAAAATTACCAAACCATTTTATTGAATAAGTCTGTACGTCCTTCAATTGAGAGAAAATTCTATAGATTCTACTTATCAATTTTTCCATATTTTTCTGTTGCCTGAATTCTCCTGAATAAAATTTCAAAGTTATTACCGTATAAAATTCATAGAAATTGTATTCTAAGGTTCTTCTATCACATCAATATAGTTTCTAACTCTACAAATTATTCTCTATCATATGAGTTCTGTCTCACCTTATTCTGCTTCAGTTTGAAATTTCTAACTTATACAGCGTGTACCGACGCTGTCCGAGAAACAATCAAATTTCTCCTAAAATTGTATATTCTTAAGATCAGAAAATTCTAATGATTAATAATATACATAAAACATATTCCATAAATGCTCAAATCATCATAAAATTCGGGGTGTTACAAGGCCTATAATATATCGTGACTCTTGAAATTGATCAAGGTAGCCTGTGGTAGATCCAAACCACCATAACTTTTGACTCGGGTGTTCGATTGAGACCAATAATATATCGTGATGCTCGTAATTAAGCGAGGAAGCCTCTACCAAATTTAAACATCCATAACTTTTGACTCGGATGTCTGATTGAGGCCCATAGTATATCGTGACGCTCATATAACAAGAAAGCTTCTGTCAAATGCAAACGGCCATAACTTTTGAGCCAGTTGTCTGATTGAGGCCCAAAATATATCAAGACGCTCGAAATTGAACAAGGAAGCCTTTGTCAAATTCAAACGACAATAACTTTTGAGTCGGATGTCCAAGTGAGGCCCATAATATATTGTGACGCTCAAAATCAAACATGGAAGCCTTTGCTAAATTCAAACAACCATAACTTTTGACTTGAATGTCTAATTGAGGCCCATAATATATCCTAACGCTTGAAATTGAAGAAGGAAGCCCCTGTCAAATGCAAAGGCCATAACCTTTTACCCGAGTGTCCGATTGAGGCCCATAATATAGTGCAACGCTTGTAATTGAACTAGAAAGCCCTTTACAAATGCAAATGACCATTGCTTTTTTCTAGGATGTCAAACTGTGGCTCATAATAAATTTTGACGCTAAATATCAAACATGGAGGCCTCTTCAAATTCAAACGTCCATAACTTTTGACTCGGATGTATGATTGAGGCCCATAATATATCGTGACGCTCGTAATTGAACTAGAAAGTCCCTATTAAATGCCAACGATCATCACATTTTACTTAAATGTCCAACTAAGGCCCAAAATGAATTATGACACTCAAAATCAAACATGGAAGTCTCTACCAAATTCAAACGTACACAACTTTTGACTCAGATGTCTGATTGAGGCCCATAATATATCATCATGCTTGAAATTGATCAAGGAATCATGTGGCAAATCCAAACAACCGTAATGTTTGACTTAGGTGTCCGATTGAGACCCATAATATATTGTGACACTCGTAATTGAATGAGGAAGCCTCTGTCAAATTCAAACGGTCATAACTTTTGACTCGGATATTCATTGAGGCCTATAATATATCGTGACATTTGAAATTGATTAAGGTAGTCTGTGGTAGATCCAACTGGCCATAACTTTTCACCCGAGTGTCCGATTGAGTACCACAATATATCATGACGTTTGTAATCGAAGGAGGAAGCCCCTTCCAAATGCAAACGACCATAACTTTTGACTCAGATGTCCAACTGAGGCCCATAATGAATTGTGACGCTCAAAATCGAACATGGAAGCCTCTAACAAATTAAAAGGTCCACAACTTTTAACTTAAATGTCTAATTGAGGCCAATAATATATCGTAGCGCTAAAAATTGATCAAGGTAGCCTGTGGTAGATCCAAACGGCCGTAAATTTTTACTCGGGAGTCCGAATAAGACCCATAATATATCGTGACCCTTGTAATTGAACGAGTAAGCCTCTGTCAAATTCAAACAGCCATACCTTTTGACTCTAATGTATGATTGAGGCCTATAATATATTGGGGCGCTTGAAATTGATAAAGGAAGCATTTGGCAAATCCAAATGGTTGTAACTTTTGACTTGGATTTGTGATTGAGATCCATAATATATTGTGATGCTCGTAATTGAACAAGGAAGCCCCTGTCAAATGCAAACAACCATAACTTTTGAGCCGGTTGTTTGATTAAGGCCTATAATGTATCGTGACACTCAAAATTGAACAAGGAAGCCCCTGCCAAATGCAAATGACCATAAAGTTTGACTCGGATGTCCGATTGAGACCCATAATATATTTTGACACTTAAAACTAAACATGGAAGCCGCATCCAAATTCTAACAGCGATAACTTTTGGCTTGAATGCCTGATTGAGGCCCATAATATGTCGTGACGCTCGAAATTGAACAAGAAAGCCCCTGGCAAATGCAAAAAACAATAATGATGGACTCAGATGTCTAATTGAGGCCGATAATATCATGATGTTATAAATTGATCAAGGAAGCATTTGGCTGATCCAAGTGGCCATAAGTTTTCACCCGAGTGTCCGATTGAGTACTATACATATCATGACGCTCGTAATTGAACAAGGAAGCCCTTGTCAGATGCAAACGACCATAACTTTTGACTCAGATGTCCAGCTGAGGCCCATAATGAGTTGTGATGCTTAAAATCGAACATGGAATCTTCTACCAAATTCAAACATCCATAACTTTTTACTTGGATGTCTGATTGAGACCCATAATATATTGTAACGCTCGAAATTGATCAAGGTAGCCGATGGCAAATCCAAATCGCCGTAAATTTTTTCTCGGGTGTTCTAATAAGACCCATAGTATATCGTGACGCTCGTAATTGAACGATGAAGCATCAAAATGTGTAAAAACTATTTTAATCGATTACAAGGACAAATTAATCGATTACTTCAACATAAAAACTGCACTGCACATGTTGGGTCAGCCAAGAATCACTTTAGGAGAATCTTGCACTTCAAGCTTCATTTGGGCTTCATTTCAATTTGCATTTTACTTACATTTAGTGGCATTAAGCTTGTAATTTCGTGGGCTATATAAGCTATCCATAAACTGAATGTAACTAAATTTGGTTCATTAATACAATTCTAAAAATTGTTGTGAGAGTTTCTCTCTTGTTCTTGTGTAAGAACTTCTTGAGTTTTATCAATTGCTTCTCAATGCTATTGGGGTGATTCTTCCTAGGCTTATTGGAAAGCTTTTCCATGGTGCTATCCATTTTCATCCCTAACCTCTCTTCCATCTTTCATTGCTGAATTAAAAAGCTTAAAAACAACCCCAAATTCTTGTGAAAGTGAAGAAGTTAGAGTTCTTGAAGGTTGCTTGAACATTGGGTTTCATTGCAAGGTAGATTTGGGAAAACTAATGTCTAATGGGTTTAGACTTACATCATAGTATGACACTCGTAATTGAACTAGGAAGCCCCTATCAAATGCAAATGACCATAACTTTTGTCTAGGATGTCAAATTGAGGCCCATAATAAATTTAGACACTAAATATCAAACATGGAAGCCTCTGAAAATTCAAACGACCATAACTTTTGAACCGGTTGTCTGATTGAGGCCCATAATATATCGTGACGCTTGTAATTGAACTAGGAAGCCCATGTCAAATTCAAACGACCATAACTTTTGACTCAGATGTTCGATTGAGGCCCATAATATATTGTGACACTCAAAACCGAACATGGAAGCCTCATCCAAATGCTAATAGCCATAACTTTTGACTCACATGTCTGATTGAGGCCCATAATATGTCGTGACGCTCAAAGTTGAACAAGGAAGCCCCTGTCAAATGCAAATGATAATAATGTTTTGAAAATAATAGGAATAATCACAATAACCAAGAGAGGGGCGAATTGGTTAAAACCTTGGTATTTTAAAATTAATTCAAATCAGAGTTTAGGATCTTTATCACTTTCAAAACCAAGAAATCTTTTTACTCAATCAAATAACTCAGCCCCAAGAAATCAATAGCTCAAAACAGAGCTTGTTGAACAATGAATATGAATCAAAGAATCAATGACCAAGATGAGTAATATAGATAGAAATACAAACACAAGCAATTTATACTGGTTCACTTCACACCTGAAGCTACATCCAATTTCTTCTAATTCACACTGAATTAGAGTTCCACTTTATAAATTTTTGTTCTTACAATCTTTTACAAATCCTCCCTTTATCAACACTAGATAAAGAATAGAAATCTAAAACCCTATTAGACTTCTAAAGAGCAAGAACCAGAGAACACTACTCTGTTCTTTAACTAGAGAACCCTTCTCTAGATCCAAGCAAGAAGAACCCACTTACAATAGCCAAATACAAAATCAGATCATGCTTTTCCTTAACCTTGAAAAGTTTCTTGCTCAAGAATCATTCAAAGACCCATGAATGATTTGATTGAAGCAAGAAGTAACAGAACTCAGAAAATCACTTTGAAAGACTTAGAAGGCTTGTGTATACTCAGAAATATGAAGTAGTCAAGTTAGAAAACAAGCCAAGCCTTCAAACTTATTTATAACAGATTTTGTAACTAATTGTAATCGATTAAACGTGCCAAATAATCGATTAAAACTCTTATGTAATCGATTAAAATGTTTATAATGCCTCAAATTTACCATCTTATTATTTATTAATTCTTAATGAAAATTCTTTTTAACTTGCTTAAAAATATCAAATCAACGTTTGCTAATAACAGCTAAAAAGATTTTTGTCACTGCTTCGTATTTATAAGTTTGACATGATGTAAAATAAAATACAGACTGATATTAGTTCTATTACATGGTACAGATCACTAAAATATTTTGTTACAACAAACACCTTCAACTAAGCATCTTTAACAAAATCCTTTCCTCAGACATCATCTTGCCAATCCTCTTTTACTGTTCATCTGCTCACCTAAATAAAATTGGGGTCATGGCAGGTGTCAACCACAGACACAAAGTACAGGGTAAGTTTATGATAAACATAATTTAAGCAACATAATATATTCAATATGCAGGTATTCATAACAACATCATCAAAGCTGCATGATTCTCTTAGACTCTTGTCATGATGCATGACTCTCTTGAACTCTTATTATTTGGTACCAACAGTCAAGATAGTCCCATCCTCGTGGCACAGAACCTATCCGACGAGTCAGGGTCTCCCGGTGTTGCACAGGTTCTCACCCACACTTCATGTGATCATCATGGGTGGCGTGATTCCCCACCGCAAGAGTCACCCTATAATAACCTGGTTTCTAAAAATAAATAAATAAATAAAATAATAATATTTTACTGTAGCTGTACTGTAGCATGGCGCTGATAGCGTGGGAACGGCGCGGTTAGCGTGGGATGCGACGCCAGTAGCGTGGGATGTGGTGCCAGTAGCGTGAAATTGCACCAGAAGGCCATTTCTTGCGCCATAAGTGCCCAGGAAGATTTTAGTTGCGCTAATTTGGCGCGAATAGCGCCATATATGACGCGATTAGCGCGGGAACGTCGGCAGAACCAGTATTTAAAGGCCATTTTACGAAATTTTGGCCCAAAAATCATGGTTTCTCCTTCCCCACGATCCCAACCTCCATTGATGCATGCTCCAAGCTTCCTTAGACCCCTTTTCTTGGCCTAAACACCTCTCTAAGACCTTTGAGTGTGAGAGGAACCTTTGGGAAAGCTTGAATCCTTCAATTCTGCTCTTGAAAAACCCCCTTTTATGTGAGAAGTGGAACCTCAGAGGAAAAGCTCAGAGAACTTGAGTTTGGCGAGGACCCACGGCGTGATTAGGACACAGAAGCTCGAGGAAGCTGTCCTGAGGTCTTGTGAGTCGCCACTGAGGTAAGAGACTCAAGTTTCTCCGTTTAATTTTGATTCTGGGGGATTCCATGAATAGTGACCCATATGAGCTGGGGCTAGAATTAGCCCAGGGTCCTATAGAGAAACTTACTCAGGGCAATGTAATGATGAAGGATTAGCTTTCAATTTTTGGTTTAGATGACTTTGGATTTTGGCTCTGTGTTGCCTGTGTGGCCTGTGTTATGGTCACTTGTGATTGTCTGTTGACATGCCAGAGCCTTAGTTAGATTATGTTGAGCCTGAGAGGCTAGGAAATGAGACTTTGAATGGAACTCAGTCCATTCTGATTATAATTGAGTTTAAGGCTGAGAAAAACTAGGCCTTT